>ML381485.1:79565-180032 GCA_005239525.1 Nicotiana knightiana
GCGTCGATGTATTATGTTGTCCTTATTTAGCTTGAAACCATATTTATTTCCGCTGTTAAATTGTGAGCCGTTTAGTTTATCCTATTAAATTGATGTTAATATGCTAGTTTATTTATACACGTTGGCTTGTCTAGCGGGTTCAACGTTAGACGCTATCACGGCCCGATGGTGGAATTTCGGGGCGTGACATACATGCAACAAAATCAAACACCCATTAAGTTTATACACTAGGGTCACAACCCTAGTGAACATTTAGCTACTCATGCTTAAATTAGAAGAAATAGGAGAATAAATGACAATTAAACCCATATTGATAATTAAATTGACGAAATCTATGTTCAAATGGTTCAAAATAGCAAAAACTACTAAAAGTGTAAAAGAAACCGTCTACTGTAGCAGCTGATGTCAAAAGTGTTACATCTCGCGTTTTCGTACGTTAAAGCTTCGTTGTAAGTTAATCAACGTAGACTCGGGATGAGATTATTTTTGAGGTTATAAGGATTTATTCTATTTATAATAGGCAATAAGTAAGCGTCGTGAAGGTTAAAGGGTAAACAAATCAAAGAAAACGAGTTTCGTTGAAGGTTGTTAATTTGGGATAAAATACGGTCTGAGTTTTAATACCCGGTATTTGTGGACTAGTACATACAAGGTACCACATGACCATGGTAGTAGAGTACATAAAGTGTGTTAAAAGTGATTAGTATTGTAAGTAATTTAAGATAATTCTTAATTACATGGATAATTGGGTAACTATTGATTTTTAGTGGAGATTAACTAGTTAATTAATTTATTTGGATAAACTTGATTAGCCTCCTAATTGGAAGCCCAAGGGGTATTGATTTAAAGCCCATATAATGACTCAATACATGTGAAAGGTGGCATCCTTAGGAGATAATTGTTGGCCAAGTCATCCCTAAGCGGGGCCCGCACCCACTTTTATAAAGGAAATTTAAGTAAGATGTACAAGCTTGCTAAGGCTACCATTTTAACAGCACACTAATGGCCTATTTTCAAGTCTATTTAGCATTTTACATTCACCACATACTTATCCAACCCCTGTAGCAAAGAAAATTCCAATTTCATGTTCATAGAAATTTCAGAAAACACTACGTAGTATATCAAAAGGGACTAAATCTTGAGATAACAAATGGAAAATCTAAACAAGAATTCATATGAATCTTTATAACACTACAACAGCGTGAGATGCAATTCTAAGAGAGCACGATACAATTTTTATCAAGAATATCATACAGATTTTTCCCTACTTCGATCCGCCGTTATGTGTTTTTTGCAAAAGACGTGGGTTAGAGGGATTGTTAAGAGAATCGGCTCAGGTATGTTAAGGCTATCCCTTCTTTATTTTTTGCATGATCCAAATGATACAAACAAAACGAGCAAATCCACAGCTTTCATAAACGACTCTATTCATAGAAGTATAAGGAGTGTCTATGTTCTTGATTCCCCATGTGATATATTATTATATCTTCTGTTTATGGGTCTCAGAAAAATACGTAGTTGGTAAAGTTTATCTGAAAGGTATATTGATCTTATTAACATATTTTTTATGCAGTTCATTCATTTATACATGTACATTGACCCATGGCCAGATGGCATTATATATACGTATATTTTATATATATGGTATATGGGAAAAGGTTACGTCATTATATATGCACCACCACCTGATCAACTGGTATATGTTGATGATTTTGCCACAGTGACGAGATGCTAATATAGGGTGCCCTCATAGGCTTGATTATGTTATGTACACCTATACCTATACATGATACTACATTTTTACGCACGTGCAAGACATTATAAATATTTCAGGATTTACAAAGTTATTTAGACTTACAGGAGGAGTTGGTTATTCCATGTTTCATCCATGTATTTTATGTACTGATTTTCATGCCTTACATACTCAGTACATTATTCGTACTGACTCCCAATTTCCCGAGGCTTGCGTTTCATGCCTGCATGTGCAGGTAGACAAGCTAACGGTCCCCCTTCTTAGGATCCTTGATCAGCGAGAGTTGGTGTGCTCCATTTGATCTGGAGCTGCTTTAGATTTTGGTACAATATGTTTGTATACATATATGGGAATGACAGGGCCTAGTCCCGTTCTTGTACAATTGTATATTCTATTAGAGGTATGTAGACAGTTATGTATAGTTGGATAGTGTGTGGCATTGTCGGCTTCCAGTTTTGGATATATAGTTGTCTATAGCATCCATGATCGACTCGCCTTACCGTATTCTGCATGTATATGTATATATGTCTTTTGGACAGGTTTTCCTGACGTATGTTATTCTTGTAATTCAGCAGGTTATTGACAGATGTTATTCATGTTTATACCTTAGACGTATGCTTAAGAGTGTTCGACAGGTAGGACTCGGGCACTCGTCATGGACCATCAATTTGGTTCATGATAAAAAGTTAACCTAAAAAAGTGAAACTCTTCTATTTATACAGGGCTGGAATATTCGGACAAAAATGCCCTTTCGGAGGTTCTGCGGCCGCATAATTCTGAATTGTGACCGTACTGCACTCTTTCTGCGGTCCGTACAATTGTAAGTATAGCCGCACCTTGCTCTTCTGCGGTACGCATTATTATACCTGCAGCCGCATAGCCTTCTTCTGCGGCCGCACAATAATTGTGCGATCCGCACTTTTGGTGGACTTGAGATGTAGGTTCTCTGAACTTTTGCTCTGACCCTGCTTTTGTCGCTGCACACTTCATGTGCGGACCGCACTTTGCAACATTCTCTGATGGAAGTTTCTTCAAAACCTGTGGCCACAGATGATATTATGTGGTCCGCACTTCTAAGCTTTTGTGCCTGTTTTTGTCCTTGAGTTTAGATTACTCCTTCTTGAGTTGGATTTCATCTCGGGAGCTCGTCTTCCAATATTCATTCAATTAAGCACATTTTATTAGTTTTCGGGAAACATGATTAAGCATTTTTGGACTAAAATGAAAGCTAAAGGATGCTAATAAGTAGTCAAAATCCCCACTTATCAAGCCTCGCCAATTCGCACTGGGGCAGTTGGTTCTGAAGAAAATCTTATCCCATCAAGAGGAAGCTAAAGGGAAGTTTTCACCAAACTGGCAAAGTCCTTACGTGGTATACGAAGCACTATCTTGTGGAGCTTTATTTTTAGCATAAATAGATGGAAGAGTCAGCACAAATTCGGTCAACTCGGACGCAATCAAGAGATATTACGTCTAAGTACAGATAGAGTTAGGATTTTGATGTAACACAACTATGCTCAACCTAACTTCCCACGAAGGGATACGTAGGCAACCCACATAGGGTTCGGTTTCTCTTCCCTTTTTTCTCTTGTAATAGAAAAACCAAATGTTGTTTTTTATGTTGTTCAAGAACTACGCCGACTTGATTTCCTCATAAAGGAATATATTGGCAATACTCAATGGATTCATTCATCTTTTGTAATTGAACTACGTTTTGGTCTGATCCGTTTTGGATGTGTAGGTTGTCTGAGTGAGACTCGGCCATTTTCATTTCTTAATCTCATCATCTTGCATCTGTTATAATCAAACTACGTCCCGACCTGATTTCATTTTGGATACATAGGCTGCCTGAGTCAGGCTTGGTCGTTTCACCACATTTCATCATTACCCCACGAACTACGTTCTGACCTGATTCTGTTTGGATGCATAGGCAACCTGAAAGGGTTCATTCATAACCTTAGGAAATATTTGTAATGCATTCGTCCTAATTAGGACGCAGTCACAACGGCCAGTAGCCGCATTGTCAGGGATACCATAGAAGATCGACACTAACAGGATGAAGTTCTTAAAGAAATGCATTCGCGTGTGCAGGGACTGATCTATGTAGCATAGTGGGGGTGGTACGCCACCCGGACGCCTCAGTTGAAATTTTTATACATATGTATATGTATAAGAAATATAGTAAATAAAAATCTTGTCACCCGGTGTAACAAAGTGGTACAAGGTGGCAGTGGTAAGGAGTCTAGTTCTCCACCTTGGAGGGGCAAGTTCGAACCTGGCATTTTACAATTTTTGAAACTTTTTTAGTCTAATAAGTTACTCTATAACTTTAGTGAGAATGTTAAGTAACTCTACATTTTTAGTATCTTAACTAACTCACGCTGCTATCGTAATTGTAAAAACTTGTTAACTTAAGCTTTGTTGACCTTTTTTCTTTTATTAATTTTGCTGACTTTCCTTTTCTTCCTTTTTATTTTAGGCATAAAATATGATATTTTCTCGTCTTCCAAATCTTCTCCTCTCTTTTCATCAAAATTTTTGAAACCTTCCTCTGCTACCTCAGCTTATCTCCAGTTGTAGCTTCTTATCATTAATTTTACATATTGTTTTACATTGATTTAAAAAGTTGACAAAATACAGTAGAAATTGCATGTCGAGTCTTGTTTTGTGTTAGATGCTGATTTAAAAAAGAAATATTCTTTATGATAGTAGAAATTAGTAGAAATTATGCCTCTAAGCTTGAGTTGATGTATGAATATGAATTTTTAATATAATACTGGAGTATTGTTGTCTATTTTCTATATAGATCAAAAAGACAAATAACTTGAACCGAAGCCAAAAGTTGATTAAATCCAATGTTTACTCTATTTGGATCGTGTAAATAACAATGTGTCTAGTTTCAAAGCAGCGTGGCACCCGGGACCTTCAAATCCTGGATCCGCCTCTGCGCATGTGGACAACCCTTCACAACATGTCATAATCAGGAACAACGACATTTGCCTTAAAAGAACAAGTATTTTTAGAATATTTTCATATATATATATATATATATATATATATATATAAAGTAATTTGTTCAATCTACCGAACTCCATGGTGAAATCATGTCAAAGGCTGGGGAAAATCAATACCAGGGTCGACCTAAACGAACTTCCTCGCCTACTAAGAAGTTTTCTTTGAGTGCAGAGTCAAGAAGGAGTAATGAATCGCTTGAACCATACTGAGGAAAATGACGGACCCACCACTTGCCTAGGATCATCTCTCCTTCCTCTTATTTAAATTTTTAAGCGTATTTAAAGCTACCTCTTCAATTCCTTGCAGGTGCCTCGAAATCAAACAACTGATACAGAAATCTATAAATAACAACCGTCCGCTCACTTAACAGGAGCATCTTGTACAAAAAAAATGCCAGCTTTGCCAATCGAAGTCCTGTAAATAGCAAACCGCCTGCTTAATCCATCGGAGCACCCTGTACAAATCGCATGTCATCTTCACCAATCGAAGCCCTGTATATAGCAAATTGTCAGCTCAATCAATCGGAGTGCCTTTTACAAATCGAACGTCGGCTTCGCAAACTGGAGCCTTGTATATAACAAAGTGCAAACTTCTCCAACAAAAAGTAATCTGCAACACTGCTTCATCAATCACGAATGCTGGAATAGACAATCGCGAAACTCATCACCAACGTTCTGCCAATCAATGGCCGCAACATAGCTTCGCAGTCAAGAGTATTTCTTGGGCATGCTTATATTTCATTTCGTTGTTACCTTGAGTGTTTTAAAGTTTTGTCCGTGCAGCTTTAGGCATGATTTTGATCGCTCCCAAGTCGGGACTACTTTATATTTCAGTTCAAAGCTCTCCCAACAAGCGAAGACAATTTTCAAATAATCCAACGGCTGCGGAATGGTACTCAGCCCAGCTAACAAGTCGAGTCGAGATCAAGTACCCCATCATCCCAAATCCCGAATAACGGCTCGCCGACAGCCATGCATCATCATTCTTGCATCATTTACATTGCATCTTAATATATTATGCATTTCAATATATTGGTATGCGTGTATTCATTTTGTTTTGCAGGAACAAACACATCGTAGAACTAATTATTAGCAGCAGTCCGAACTACAATGCTATTTGGATAGCCAACCTAGTAGTGGGCTCAAGATAGCAACTCAAAATGACCAGCGAGCTCAAAATTTTGAATCATCCAAATCAGGCCGCAAAATTCAAGCTATCAGACCAATCATCCATCTCGCCATATCACAATATGATAATGTGACAATTCCAGCGAATGTCGCTTCCCCAAAGTCCTTATTCCAGAACTAAATGATTCCTGATCCTCATTAAGACCGAAATGTGTAAGCAATTCAAATCCAGAATTGGGCCCAATATTCCTAAGTCTTCCTAGATTCTTCCCCTACTCAATCCTACAATTCACCATCCTCGTTTCCTGCAATACCTACCTAAAAGTCGGGACAAAATTGGCTTTGGTTCAATTTCTTTGCTCGGAAACTCTTTCATTGTCTCCGGTCAAAGAGGGGCGGCTGTTGACGGCCAATTTTGACCCTCCCTTTAAAGCTAATTTCTTCATGCTTAACAATTTATAATAAATCCTTTAGATGTATTTTTCTAGTAATGAATATCTATTTTTATATATTAATATGGTATTAGTTTCAAAATTAATTACATAGTACTAGTATTGTGTAATTACAAATATATTTACTATTATAAAATAAGTTTTGTATGTACATTGCATACGTTTTACAATTTGACAAAATTACTCCTTAATTTCCAAAATTAGGCTACTTTATTAATATTTTGAAATTAGTGCTACAATTTGAAATGTGTCATTTATAGATAATTAAAATAATTAGTAACATATAATGTCACGGCCCCAAATCAACAAGGGTCGTGATGACGCCTATCATAACTAGGCTAGCCCTCTAACATAACGAAATCAACATTTTTCCGTTTATAACACATAGATATACTTATATTCCGATAAAGATTTCCTTTTTAGGACAAGTTCAACAAGAAAATAATAACCCGAATGATCAAAATCTAATACCGACCCAGACCTCTGGAGTCAACTGTCATGAGCATCTAGAACTATAAATACAATGTACAATAAAGTGACTTGCTACTACAAAAGTCTGAAGTACGAAAGGCAAAAAACTATGAACTGAGGAAAGGAAAGGAGATGAGTTGGGGAAGCTGAGCAGCTACCTCGATCCTCGAACAAACTCTAAGCACGTCCGAATATCAACTAGCGAGATAGTCTGATACCTGGATCTGCACACAGAAGTGCATGGAGTAACGTGAGTACGCCAACTCAGTAAGTAATCAAAGTAACTAGAAACTTGAGTGTAGTGGCGAGCATTTATAAATCATGATTTCATAAAAACAGTAATTCAACTTTTATTAGAAGGCTCATATAAAGAAAGGAGAGAAAAGCAGTAAAATTCATAGTGTAACATCCATCCAGGCACAGTATCTCTCATAACAAGGTATCTCAGGCACTCGTGACTCAACTATCAGTATCTCATGCTCACACTAAACACTGGCACTCAACAAGTACCATGAATACACACAACTGCTGCGGCGGGCAGCCCGATCTAATATATATATATATATATATATATACTGTTGCGGCGTGCTGCCCGATCCGTATAACATACGTTGCGACGTGCATCCCGATCCATATAATAGTCGACTGTTCCCACTAGGGGTGTACAGACTCCAGAGGGGCTCCTACAGCCCAAGCGCTATATTGTTGCGGCTTGCAGCCCGATCCAATATGTATATTGCTACGGCGTGCATCCCGATCCATATATAATATATATTTCTGCGGCGTGCAGCCCGATCCATATATAATATATATTGTTGCGGCATGCAGCCCGATCCAATATGTATATATAACATATATATTGTTGCGGCGTGCAGCCCGATCCATAGCTATCCTCACATATGCAGCTCTTGGCCTCACTTAGTCATTCTCACAAGCCACTCGGGCAACCCATCTCAACTTACGGGACTCAGCTCCAAAATACCTCTCAGAGTCTCAGGATAGTGTGATAACAGTGAAAATAACAACAAGTAGAAAACATGACTGGGTTCACAATTGTTCTATCAGGATAGTGTGAGAATAGTGTAAAAGTACCTCTGAGGGTCTAAATAGGTCGGCACAAGGCCCCAAACATGGCTTACAACCCATAAACAAGTATAAATTTCTAAAATACAGGATGTCGTAAGGTTTCAAATCGAATACGCGGCTTAATAGTCACTACGGGACAGACAAAGTCATAATCCCTATCGGTGCACGCCCACACGCTCGTCACCTAGCATGTGCGTCACCTCATTTGCCAAAACAATATAAAATACCGGGATTTCATGCCCTCAGGTTTAGAGTTACTATCGTTAATTACCTCAAAACATCCCAAAAGCTACTCCGCGGGTGCTCTTGCCCCTCGAATTGGCTCCCAAATGCTCCGAGTCTATCAGAAATCAAATCAATAACATCAAAGTATGCTAAATGAACAAAGCCCAATCTAAAACTATCAATTTTAGGAACAATTCCCAAAATTGGCCAAACCCGAGCCCCGGGCCCACATCTCAAAATTCGATAAAAATTACAAAACTAAAATCCTCATTCCCCCACGAGTCTACCCATACCAAATTTACCAAAATCCGACCTCAATTGCCCACTCAAATCATCAAAAGAAATTTCCAACTCTTCCTCCCATTTTCCCCCAATTTCTACTTTGATTCCTCAAATTACATGATAAAAATCAAGGCTAATTCATGAAATTAAACCAAAAGTGATTGAATAACACTTACCACAAGAATCCCACTGAAAATCTCGTCCAAATTCTCTTTCTCCCGAGCTCTCTAATGGTATATTGAGTTATGGCCAAAAACCCCCGTTCTTGAAACTTAAACTGTCTGCCCAGGTCTTTCTTCACTGCGATCGCGGGAGTTCCCACACGATCGCGAAGAACAAGTCTTCTGCCCCATAAAATTACTCTACGCGATCGCAGACATACGCACGCGATCGCGAAGAACAACGACTCAGCCCTCTCACGCGCCTTTCAACTCTACGCGAACGCGAACAACACCACACGATCGCACTGCACAACAACCTCACACTCACACGATCACGACCTCCATCACGCGATTGCATATAACCAAAAATCCTGCCATCCCCAGCTAGGCCTACGCGATCGTAAACATCCTCCCGTGATCGCGTAGAAGGAAACCAGAAACTCACACCAGCAAAAATCTGCCAAGTTTTAAGCCAAGAGTTGGTCCGTTAACCACCCGAAATGCACCTGAGGCCCTCGGGACCTCAACCAAACATACCAACACATCCCATAACCTCATTCAAACTTATTCGAGCCCTCAAAACACCAAAAACTACGCAAAAACACCAAAATCACATCAAATTCAAGCCTATGAACTTTGAAATTTCTAAATTTCACCAAAGATGTTGAAACCATCCAAAACACATCCGATTGACCTGAAAATTTGCACGCATATCCAAAATAAGATTATGAAATTTCTCCAACTTTCGGAATTCCATTCTGACCCCGATATCTAACTTCCCACTGCCGATCGAAAATCACTAAAAACTCAACTTCGCCAATTCAAGCCGAATTCTACACCGTACATCAAAACCACATTCCGAACACACTCCTAAATCCCAAATCACCTAACGAACCTATCTAAGTCATAAAATTTACATTCCAAAGTCGTTTACCAATAAGTCAACTCCTAGTTGACTTTTCCAACTATTAAGCTAATTTAAGAGACTAAGTGTCTCAGTTCTCACCACGACCACTCCGAACCCGAACCAAACAACCCAATACAACATAAATAAGATAAGAAACATATGATAAAGCATAAATAAGGAAAACGGGGATAATTTAAATAAATTTATTTAAATTTATTTTTAAAAGGGGTTTTAATACTAAAAGGCTACAATTGCAATTCTTTAACCAAGTACAAAATGGCTATTTACTAAATTAATTTAGCCCCAATGTACAACCCCATCTGGAAATACCCAGCCCAACTCCACCCCTATCTTCCATCTTGGAAATCCAAGTAACTCTATCTGTACCAATCAACGTTTGCCATGTCACCCCCCTTAGCACTCACAAAACACACACACACACATCTGAACAGTTGATCCATCAGATCAATAGCTCCTATTCAGTCTCTGATTTTTCTTTGATTTTTAAAAACAGACGCCCAAAGACCCCATCTCCATCGTTCAAACCTCTTAATCCAATGGCCCTTAAAATTCTTTCTAAAAAAATCCTAAATGCTCGAAATTCCAGGTTCGTTGATCACCAGATCCAATGGCCCGTATTCTATCTCTCAATATTAACCTAACAACGGACCCATATTTCCCCAAACATGTTACACCCCACGTTTTCGTACGTGGAAGTACACCATAAGTAAATTGATGTAAACTCGAAAATGAGATGTTACATTCCGCATTTTTTCACGTTAAAATTTTGTCGTAAGTTAATCGATGTAAGTTCGGGAATGAGATTTATTTTGGGATTATAAGTATTACGCTATTTCAAACAAGTGATAAGTTAATTTGTGAAGATGAGAGGGTAAGCGAATAGAAGAAAATGAGTTCCCTTGAAGTTTGGCAATTTGAGGATAAAATACAGTCCAATCTATAATACCTCATATTCATGGACTAGTGCCATACAAGGTACCAAATTATCATGATAGTAAGGTGTATAAGGCGTGTTAAAAGTTAGTAGTATTTTAAGTAATTTGAGATAATTCTTAATTGCATGGGTAATTGTTTAATTATTGGGTAATGGGATATTACCTTTTATAGGATAAAGATTAAGCCCTCCCCCAACATGGCATCAATCCCCATCATATTTAAGTGTCTCTTAAGTCTTGCATAGATGGCATATTTTGAGGAATTATGGTAGCTTAATCATCCACTAAGTGGGCCACACCCACTAAAGACTTTCTTATAATTAGTGAGATGTTACATGCCATCAAGTTTGCTTCATGTTTCTGCAAGGTGAATTCATGCGTGCCTTACAAATCCAATTGAATCTCGTATGTAAAGAAAGTGGGTTCAGCAAGAAAAAAAATTTCAAACCAAATAGATATAACGTTGGAGCAAAACAAATCCAATCTAAATAGAGATAACGTGGGAACAAGAAAATTCCAAACCAAATAGAGATAACTTTGGTTGTTGATTCTGTAAAGCGTGAATTAAAAATTCTAGGAGAATCAATTAAGGTATATTAAGGCTATCCCTTCTTTCTTTTTGTCATGATCCAAATGATAAAAGCGAAACGAGAAAATGCACAGCTTTCATAAGTGACTCTATTCATAGAAGTACTATGGGTGTTTATGTTATTGATTCCCCATGTGACATATTATTATATCTTCTATTCATGGGTCTCAAACAAATACGTAGTTGATAAAATTTATCCGAAAGGTATATTGATCTCATTAACATATTTTTATGCATTTCATTCATTTATACATGTATATTGACCCATGACCAAATGGAATTATATACGTGTATATATATGTACTTATATGTATATGGGATATGAGAAAAGGTTACGGCATTATATATGCACCACCACCTGATCAGCTCGTATACGGTGATGATTTTGCCCACAGTGGCCGAGATGATATGATGGGATGCCCTCATAGGCTTGATGATGTTATGAAACATGTACCTATGCACGACATGACATACATACGCATATGCATGACACTATAAGTATTTCATGATGTACAGAGTTATCCAGACTTATAGGTTAAGACATTTACTCCATGTTTCTTCCATTTCTTTTATGTACTTGTTTATGTGCTTTACATACTAAGTACATTATTCGTACTGACGTTCTTTTTTGGGGACGCTGTGTTTCATACTCACAGGTCCCGATAGATAGGTCGAGAGTTCTCCAAGTAGGCTATCAGCTCAGCGAAAGGTGTTGGTGCGCTCCATTGCTCCGGAGTTGCTATTTGGTCAGGTATTGATTGGTATGGCGGGGACCTGTCCCGAACTTTGACATTTATGTACTCATAGAGGCTTGTAGACACATGTCGTGAATATGGATACTTGTATGGCCTTATCGGCCTATATTTGGAGTTACAAATGATCATGTCAGCCTAGGCCCGTATGTCACATGTATAAGTTTTTATACATCAGATTGTGTGTTCCTATATGGAGTATACCCTTATGTTTATTCTAGTTAGCCCATGACGACCCTTTTTAGCACATTTACCAATGATAATACGATAAGAAAGATGCATAATGTTGGTACTCGGTTGAGTAAGTCACCGGGTGCCCATCGCGGCCCTTTGATTTGGGTCGTGACAGAAGTGGTATCAGAGCAGTTATGTCCTAGGGAGTCTACAAGTCGTGTCTAGTAGAGTCTTGTTTATGGGTGTGTTGTGCACCACACTTATAAGCAGGAGGTTACATGGAATTTAGGACTGTCACTCTTTCTTCTTACTCTAGATCATGTGGTAGAGCTCAGTTGTAAGAACTCAATTTCCCAAACTCTATCTTATTCCTAATATGATGATGCCTACATCTAGAAATATGGTTGGTAAGGGATTGAATGCGACTATGGAAGAGTTGATTCAGAGGAACTTGATTTTTCATTATTCTTATGATGAGTAAATGTAAGGTCTTCAGTAGATCATGCATGTAGTAAGACGTGTAAGCCTTTTGATAATGAGCCTTAAGGCAGGAATATCTATCCACCCCTATGGTGAAATGCAATGGGAGATTCAGAAGATAGATACAAGTTTCAACAGGTAAAAGAAGCAAGATGAAGAAGGGTATGAGGCGTCCAATTAATGAAGATTATCAGTATTTACAATTCAGGTAAAGGAATCCTTTTGAGTTACCTTCAACAATAACAGAGGTAAGTACAATTGGCCACACTCATCTCATTTATGCCCTATGGGAGCTAACAAAAGTAGTATAAGATAAAAACAGATATAAGGATCCAGCAGGGGTTAGAGTGACCCAAACTGGTGGATGGATTGTTTATGTTAGTTGACATTCTGAAGGATATTGCAAATGTGTTAATAGATCTCCTTCTGAGACACCCAGATTGTGCACTCTAAAATAGTACAACCATATATGAGTACTACAAAGATAGGAACTGGAAGCCTTGAAGGGATAAATATTACCTTAGTGTGGCTCCCGTCCCTAGTAGAGAAAGAATGTTAGGCAATTCGAAGAGCTAATGGATGGATCAAGGGGAGATAAAAGCAAAAGAATGTCTTGTTCGAGTTTTCAGAATAAAGTAGTAGATATAGATGTTAACGGGAAATAAGAAAGAGAATTAATGAAGCATTATGAGTAAGATGTGATACATGGATGGCAATGGTAGGTAAAAAAAATGTCAGAATTACAGAGTCTACAGTCAAGTGAAGGAAAAGATAAAAGGTAACAGGCCTTGAGACCACAAAAGAGAAAAGGCCATACAGTCATACCCTCAGTTCGAGAAATAAGTTCGCGACTGTAACGCGATTACCAAAAGGAAGAGTTAGACCCCAGAGTAATAGAAACCAGTATGGATCGATGAATAAGATAAACTAAACATGAATTAGGGACTGAGTGATTTGATATAGTCGGCATCATGAGAATTTCAGATTTCATTCCGGCGATAATAGAATGGACAATAGAAGAAGATTCATGAGAAATTCAGAGAATGGTCATTCAGGAAGACACTTCCCTAAATTAATCAATGTGAGCAAAGTTAAGCTTAAGGAACTGTGTGTGCCAGTTACACTAGGTGTTTGCCTCGTGAGTAAGGAATTTTGTTATCCTTGGTACAGAAGAAATACCGCAAGGCGAGTAAGGGTCATCGATGATGTGAAAAGACGCCAAAGATGAAGACGTAAAACATCTATAGGTAGATCATCGTAGCGCTAAATCTTAGTACTCTCTTAAAGGGGGGAATATAGAGTGATGTGGCGTTAAGTTAGAATTAAGTGATTCTAGTAATTATGGAATGGTAAAGGAAGAATGGGATAAAAATGAGAAAGAAATGAGATTGCACTTATCCAAATCCTACAGATATGCTACAATTCCAGAACATTATGCAAGCACGATGTAAGGGTTCCGGCCCGGGATGTTTTTGATAAATAAGGAGCCAGTGCGAGAGGTAATTTATGACCAAAGAAATAACCCAAGAAAGATTATGTGGAATATTTATATGAGAATGGGCCAACGAGTAGTTAGAAGTTGATTCAGGAAGAGCCTAGTTATGGCTAGAAATGTGGTTATAGACGAGCAAATCGTGCAAGATAAACATAGTAAAACACAATATAGTGAATTCAACCTCTCAATAATGTCATTATAATACTTAAAATATATTCAAATAGGAGTCGGGGTAGTTAAAGGTACCGTATGAATGTTACGGGAATAAAAGAGAGTGCCCCTGGGAAGACATTCAAAATATAAGTTCAGAAGCAACCCTACAAGCACAAGGGTATGGAGGTAAGTAACTACAGATAAATATAGGCAAGGAAGGACATCAAAAGATCTTTAATAAGCTCACAGCTTTACAAGATTTAGAGGGTCCTCCATAAATATTACAATGAAAAACTAGCTGAGGAAATATGAAAGAAGGCTGCAACCTAAGCACAGTGACCTAAAAATGAAATGGTCTTGTAACAAAAGTCTCACAACAACAATATATGCACTCCATAAGAAGGTGGTACCTACTGTGGCTAACGAACGGGAAGTAAAATAAAAATTAATACTCGAGATGATATGAGTTGCACAAAATATTCCAGCAAGTGTTGGAACTAAGATAAGTTAAGTAGTAATGAAACAAGGAGGCAGAAAGACCAGGAAAAGTAATAGCTTATTGTCACGCCCCAAAACCGAGGGACGAGACCGACACCTAATCGAATGATTCCGATCAAGCGGACCTGGATTGCCTTTCCTACCCAACGTGGTACCCCGTGCACAATATACAATTTATAATGAATTAACAACCAAATTTCCATTTTCCTCTTTTAAAGCTTCAATCCTTTGATGATCCCAAAATTATACAAACTAAACACAACAATACCATCACGGGACCACGATTACGAATAATTACAACTACTACTCAAAATATATATATACAACCCACATCATGTCTACGGAGCCTCTAACAGTGCTAAGAGTTTAAAAAATACTTGCCAGCAACAAGGCCCCGGCTATACCTTAAAAGACATAAAATATACAAAAGAGATGGTATAGACTACACACGGCCTCGAGAGGAAATGGGGCTCACCAGAACTGCTAGAGAGATGAAGAGGAGGCACCACTAACGGCGGACCGAGCTACCTGCTATAGAACCATCTACATCCATATAAAAGATGTAGCGCCCCTGGCAAAAGGGACGTTAGTACCATTGAATAGTACTAGTATGTATAAACAAACTTTACTCTATTGTAAAATAGAGCAATACACATATATGAGGAAGTTAAAGAAACCCAAACGAATATTGCACTGAGATACAAAGAATCATAAATGAGGTTTCCACAGTTTCTTATTTCAATTGTTCCCCTGTTGCGGCGCGCAACCCGATCCCACCTTACAATCATATTCCACCCTTATTTCTTCTGTTGCAGCGTGCAACCCGATCCCATCTCACAATCACATTACACCCTTATTACTTCTGATGCGGCATTCAACCCGATGCCACCGTACAATTCTGTTGCGGCGTGCAACCTGATCCCATCTTACAATTCTGTTGCGGCGTGCAACCCGATCCCACCTTAAAATTCTATTACGGCGTGCAACCCGATCCCACCTTACAATTACGTTTGATAGCAACATCAACCAGTCAGTTCAATCACAAGGATTTTCATCATCAAGAATATACATCCGTAAATAACCATGTGAAATCAAGGCCATAGTAATCTTTACCAAATGGTGATTCATATACGGCATACCATCAACATATAGTTCAATTAGATAAATCCACATTTCCTTTCCATTACTTGCTACACAGCATTTAGCACTTAGATGCATTCAACAATTTGATTCATTATCATTCCTTTCATTTTGCAGCAGATCCTCTCATACCGATGTATTCAACATTTAACGAGTTTTGCACATGATAGAATAAGCAACAAAGAGTCACTTTCTTACAATCTCACATAGCATGGCGGTACGGAAATCAACTAGGATAATCAGGGAATGGAATCTTACGTCTCAAAGGATTAGAGGAATCAATTCACATATTCACAAGCAAGAAACTCATACCAAATGCTCGGACACCAACAAGGTGACTCTACAAAGATTAAAGTTATCCATACATACCTCGAGTTGGAATTTCCCCTTTAATTTTTATCACAAATCACCGGACCATCTAGCACCGTCAATCTATTCCGCAATGTGACATATTTCACTTAGAATTAGGAACCATAAACATAACTCGAACTCAATTATGCATTTTATCGAACGCTATGTGACCCCCTTAGATTACTAACTCCCTTTTTGTGAATAATCACCCAAACCGTTTCCCTTTACTAGACTATGACTAGTGGGTTACATGCATGCAAAATCCTATCCCCATCTTCATGAGCTCACCTAACCATATTTCATTTTTACAAAAATCTGGAAATTAAGGTTGATGGGATAGAATCTTACCTCTTATGGTGAAGAAAATGGTTTCCTACTTGATTAGTTCCAAGCTTGAATGGTGAAGGAGGATCACTTTAATGAAGTTGGGACCTTCTCTCTCTAGAACTCTCTCTTCCCTCTCTCTATTTTGTTCAGAAAATCTTTAAAATGGAATGGGGTAAGTGTTTTAATGAACTGGGGGTCGGGTATAAAATTAGAATTTTTAACAGTACCGAAACAAAAATACGGTCAGGAATGCGATCGCATTCTTGCTATGCGGTCCACATTCCTGTCGCATAACCCTCAAATGGGTGAAAAAGAAAAGCAGACTACCTAGGTATGCGACCACTATGAGGTCCTCATACCTGTTATGCGATCACATAGCGCGTCGCATAAACCCCTCCGCAAAAATCAAGGTTCAAGAATGCGACAACTATGTGGCCCGTATTCGTGAAATGCGATCGCATTCTAGGCCGCATAGCTGTCCTCAAAATGGACAGCAAACTGTCCAAGTATGCGACCACTATGCGGTCCGCATACCTGATTTGCGATCGCATAGTGGACCGCAGACCTGCACAAATCTGGAACATTATATCTTTTAGGTCCCGGTGTACTTTTTACTCAAAAAGGGTCAGTTTTAAGAATTTCTACAGTTATAACAACACGGGGACCTATTTGGGTATTATTTTTAGATATGAAATTTTACGGGTCTTTACATTCTCCCCCACTTAAAATCATTCGTTCTCGAATGAGGATCAGGGAATCACTTAGCTAAGAGACCACAAAACATGCCAACCCCCAAATTTTTTACTAACTCCGATATTTCCTGAAAATTTCGCCAGAGTTTCCTTTGTAATTAGGCCTATCTACCTGTCAGAGAGCCCCCAAAACACATTTTAACCAATTCCACACATTTTTAGTTACTCTATCAACTTGCACATAATTCGGTCATTCCAACAAGTTACATATAGTTCAATTACTTCCACAAGCCTCACATAGTTCGATTAACTCCACAAATTTGCACATAATTCAATTATTACAATGAGTTGCACATAATTCAGCTAATCACAACAACATGTACATTTATGGCACAAATTTTGAGAAGTCACGATAGTAGGGTAATTAGGGGAGTGGAGTGTTCTTGCACAAATTTTAACACAATATATAATTGCTTAGGAATGACAACTTTCAAAACCACTACCGGACTTAATCAAACAAGTGGGGATATTTCTCTCTAATTTCATTTTCCGCTTCCCATATGGCTTCTTGGACTTGTTGGCTTCGCCATACACTTTTACAGAAGCAATCTCTTTGTTCCTCAATCTACGGACTTGCCTATCAAGAATAGCAACTGGAACCTCTTCATACGACAATCTTTCATTAATTTTAACCGTCTCAACCGCCACAATGGCGGATGGATCCCCAATCACCTTCTTCAACATGGACACATGAAACACTGGTGCACTAATGACATCTCAGGGGGCAATTCCAGCCTATAAGCCACCTGTCCTATCCTTTGAGCGATCCGATACGGCCCGACATACCTCGGGCTAAATTTCTCTTTCTTCCCAAACTGCACTACTCCTTTCATGGGAGACACCTTCAAGAATACCCAATCATCTACTTGAACTCCAAATCTCTTCGACGAACGTTCGCATAGGATTTCTGAAGACTCTGAGAAGTCTTCATCCTTTCTTGAATGACTTTAACTTTTTCCATAGCTTGGTGCACAAGATCCGGTCCTAGCAGTTATGCCTCGCCAACCTCGAACCATCCAATCAGAGACCTACACCTCCTTCCGTACAATGCCTCAAATGGGGCCATCTGAATACTAGCATGGAAACTCTTATTATAAGAAAATTCTATAAGCGGAAAGTGATCATCCCAGCTACCCTCGAAATCTAATACACAAGCCCGTAACATATCTTCAAGAGTCTGAATGGTCCGCTCTGCCTGCCCATCAGTGTGTGGGTGGGATGTTGCGCTGAGATTCACCTGCGTACCTAAACCTTGCTGAAATTTCTTCCAAAATTTAGCTGTGAAATGGGCCCCTCGATCCGAGATAATAGACACTGGAGTGCCATGGAGCCTGACTATTTCTTTGATATATAACTGAGCGTATTGTTCTACAGTATCGGTGGACTTGACTGGCATGAAATGTGCCAACTTCGTGAGCCGATCCACTATTACCCAAATTGATTTGAACCTACGTAGAGTTAGAGGTAACCCCACCACAAAGTCCATACAGGTCATCTCCCATTTCCACATTGGTATTTCCATGAGCTGTGTCAACCCACCGGGCCTCTGATGCTCGGCCTTCACTTGCTGACAATTCGGACACCTAGCCACAAAGTCCACCACACCCCTCTTCATACCATTCCACCAATAAATATCTTTGAGATCATGATACATCTTCGTAGAACCTGGGTGTACTGAATACCTGGAATTGTGAGCCTCTTCCATTACCCTTTCCCGAAGATCATCCACGTCCGGAACACATAGCCTCCCTTGGCACCGCAAAACACCGTCATCATTGCCGAGTAAAAATGTTGTAGTGTTGTGATTCAAAATTGCTTCTCTCAACTGTGCCAAAGCTGGATCCCTGAATTGCTTTCCCTTGACTTCCGCTACAAGCAAAGACTCTGCTCCGTTACGCACCACGACATTCCCTTCATCTGAGGCCGAAAGACATACCCCTAGACTGGACAACTGATAAACCTCCCGAGCCAAAGGCCTCTGACCTGCTTCCAAATGAGCCAAGCTACCCATGGATTTCCGACTAAGAGCATCGGTTACCACATTCGTCTTTCCTGGATGGTACAAAATATTCATATCATAATCCTTGAGCAATTCTAACCATCTCCGCTGCCTTAAGTTCAGCTCCTTTTGTTTGAATAAATATTGAAGACTCTCGTGGTCTATGAACACGTCCACATGGACCCCATAAAGATAATGCCGCCAGATCTTTAATGCAAACACAACCGCCGCGAGCTCCAAATCATGCGTCGGATAATTCTTCTCGTGATTCTTGAGTTGCCTAGAAGCATACGCTTTAACTTTCTCGCACTGCATCAACACACACCCCAAAACAACCCTTGAAGCAATCACAATAAACAAAAAATCTCTTTGTACCCTCTGGCAAGGCCAACACCGGCGCTGAAGTCAATCTCAATTTCAATTCCTGAAAACTCTTTTCGCAAGCATCGGACCACTGAAACTTAACCGCCTTCTGCGTCAGCTTAGTCAATGGGGAGGCGAGGGTAGAGAATCCCTCCACGAACCTCCAATAATATCCATCCAAACCCAAGAAACTGCGAATCTCTGTCGGGGTCGTTGGTGTAGGCCAATCCTTTACCGCTGCAATCATTTGGGGATCAACCTGAATCCTTTCCCTTGAAACAACATGACCCAAAAAGGTGACGATTCTAGCCAAAATTCACATTTTGAAAACTTTGCATACAACTGGTGTTGATGAAGAATATGCTGAACTTCCCTGAGGTGAGTAACATGGTCTTCCTGACTTCGCGAATAAACAAGGATATCGTCAATGAAGATAATCACAAAGGAGTCAAGAAACGGTTTGAAAACCCGATTCATAAGATCCATAAAAGCTGCTGGGGTGCTGGTTAGCCCAAAAGACATACCATAAATTCAAAGTGCCCATATTGAGTCCTGAAGGCAGTATTAGGAATATCCTGCTCCCTGATCTTTGATTGGTGATACCCGGACCGCAAATCAATCTTTGAGAACAACTTAGCACCTTGCAACTGGTCGAACAAATCATCTATCTGAGGTAATGGGTATTTGTTTTTATGGTGACCTTGTTGAGCTGCCGATAGTCAATACACATCCGAAGCAATCTGTCTTTCTTCCTGACAAAAAGAATCGGTGCACCCCAAGGCGACACACTTGGCCGTATGAAACCCTTTTCTAATAGATCTTTCAATTTCTGTTTTAACTCTCTCAATTCTGCTGGCGCCATTCGGTAAGGTGGAATAGATATTGGCTGCGTATCTGGCAATACATCAATCCCGAATTGATTTCTCTATCTGGTGGAATCCCAGGAAGCTCATCCGAAATACTCAAGAAATTCATTCACAACCGGCACAAATTCGGGAGAAGGCACCTCTGAAGTGGTGTCCGCAACCCGGACAAAATGGTAGATGCACTCTTTTCTGATCATCTTAGAGGCTTTAAGGTAGGAAACAAGCCCACCTCTTGGCACACCATTATTCCCCTCCCACTCATTAACTGATTCATTAGGAAACTCGAGCCTCATAATTCTGGTGCGGTATTCTAGTTTAGCAAAGCATGAATAGAGCCAATCCATCCCCATAATTACATCAAAATCTACCATTTCTAACTCAATAAGATCGGCCGTGGTATCCCGACCACGCACCGTGACAACACAATTCCGATAGACTCGCACGACCTTAATAAAATCACCAACCGGAGTCGACACAGAGAACGTCTCCTGAAGTTGTTCGGGTTCTATCCCAAAACTCGAAGCAATAAATGGAGTAACATATGACAAAGAAGACCCGGGATCAATAAGAGCAGAAACATCATGTGACTGAACAGTCAGAATACCTGTGACAACATCTGGGGAAGCCTCCGCACTCTGCCGACCACTCAAAGCATAGAATCGACTGGGTCCCCCTCGATCCCGTGCTCCACCCCTAGCTGCATCGCGCCCTACTGGAGCTGGGGGCGTGCTGAAGATGTAGCGGCTGAAGAACTGGATGGTTGAGCAGTGCCCCTACCCGTGCCTAGATGGGGTGCATGACAGTCCAATGTGGCCTCTCACTCCACACCTATGGATTACTAGTATGTCCAAGTAACAGGGCTCATAATGAAACCTCCCACACTTAGGGCATAGGGCCCTCCGCTGCTGCTGGAACCTCCCACCTGAACGACCCGACTAATGGAACCTCCTGTTGTCTGAACCTGGTCCAACGCGACCTCCCTACAGATAACTGTGCCCTGGTGGCGGCGCACTGGCTGAGGACTGAGCATAGGACTGAGATGGCCCTGATGAGCCTCTCCAAAAGACTGATCTCCCTCCTCCAACTGAATTCCCAGGGTTGCCCGCTGACCGGGCCCTACCACTACTCTCCCTCTCTATTCTTATCTTGAATTTCCGAGCCTCCGTAGCCTGGGCAAATCCCACAATCTTCCCGTAGTTCATATTTGAATGCAGAGCAGCTGTAGCAGCTTCATTAATAACCAAGGGACCAAGGCCCTGAACAAACCGACGAACTCTAGCCTCCATAGTAGACACCATGTGAACAGCATATTTGGACAAGCGCACGAACTCCATATGATATTCCCATACACTCATGTTGCCCTACTTAAGGGCCTCAAACTCTATAGTGCAGGCTGCCATAATCCCGGCAGGCAAGAATTGATCCATAAAGTCATCCACAAACTCCTCCCACCTCGCCGGAGGGCTCCCCTCTCCACGGGAACTCTCCCACATTTCAAACCACGAATATGCCCCTCCCTTAAGACGATAGGAAGCCAACTCAACCCCCTCTGTCCCAGTAGCCCTCATAAGTCGGAGGGTCTTGCACATCTCATCAATGAACTCCTGAGGATCAGCCTCTGGGTCAGTGCCTATGAACTCTGGAGGGGATAAGCGCAGAAACTAGTTGACCCTGGAACCTGAAGAATTCCCTTGCTCGCTAAAGGATGCATGGGCAACACTTGATCTTTGGGCCTGGGAGGCCACTAGCTGGGTCAAAATCTGAATAGCTCCCCTGAGGTCCCCTTCAGAAATACCAGGACCGGAAGCTATGATTGAGGAAGGATCAGGAACATCAGCGGGAGGGACTGTAGCACCCTCCGTTGGAGCAGGAATAGGAATATCCTGGCCTGGGATGGAAGAGTCAGGAAAATTCAGGGCCGGGGAATCATTCTCACCTGCACCATTAGATAAGGAATTTACGACCACTCCTGGGTGGTATTGGCCTCTGGGCCGAGTCGGGCTCTCTTCTTGGGTGCCATTTACTGAAAATTGGGACAATGCACGAGTTAGATAAAGATGTTCTCACATTCCACTTCATCGCACGATACAGAGTAACAATGAAAGGGTATTTTCCTAAATGTCCATGCAGCCCCCTAATTATAGATGTGGTCAACAACACACCGATAAGAAGGGCTCGACTAGACACGGCTTCGAGACATCCGAGGACACTTTTAAAACCTTAGGCTCTGATACCAAGTTTGTCATGCCCCAAAACCGAGGGACGAGACTGGCACCTAACTGAATGATTCCGGGCAAGAGGACCTGGATTGCCTTTCCTACCCAATGCCTTACCCCGTGCACAATATACAAATTTATAATGAATTAACAACCAAATTTCCATTTTCCTCCTTTAAAGCTTCAATCCTTTGATGATCCCAAAATTATACAAACTAAACACAACATTTCCATCACGAGACCACGATTCCGAATAATTAAAACTACTACCCAAAATATATAGATACAACCCACATCATGTCTACGGAGCCTCTAAGAGTGCTAAGGGTTTACACAATACTTGTCGGCAACAAGGCCCCGTTTATACCTTAAAAGACATAAAATATACAAAAGAGATGGTATAGACTACACACGGCCTCGAGAGGAAATGGGGCTTACCAGAACTTCTAGAGAGATGAAGAGGAGGCACCACTAATGGCGGACCGAGCTACCTGCTATAGAACCATCTACATCCATATAAAGATGTAGCGCCCCCGGCAAAAGGGACTTTAGTACCATTGAATAGTACTGGTATGTATAAACAAACTTTACTCTATTGTAAAATCAAGCAATACACATATATGAGGAAATTAAAGAAACCTAAACGAATATTGCACAGAGATACAGAGAATCATAAATGAGGTTTCCACAGTTTCTTATTTCATTTGTTCCCCTGTTGCGGCGCGCAACCCGATCCCACCTTACAATCATATTCCACCCTTATTTCTTCTGTTGCGGAGTGCAACCCGATTCCATCTCACAATCACATTACACCCTTATTACTTATGTTGCAGCGTGCAACCCGATCCCACCGTACAATTTTATTGTGACGTGCAACCCGATCCCACCTTACAATTCTGTAGCGGTGTGCAACCCGATCCCACCTTACAATTACATTTGATAGCAACATCAACCACTCAATTCAATCACAAGGATTTTCATCATCAAGAATATACACCGTAAATAGCCATGTAAAATCAAGGCCATAGTAATCTTTACCAAACGGTGAGTCATATACGGCATACAGTCAACATATAGTTCAATTAAATAAATCCACATTTCCTTTCCATTACTTGCTACATAGCATTTAGCACTTAGATGCATTCAACAATTTGATTCATTATCATTCCTTTCATTTTGCAGCACATCCTCTCATACCGATATATTCAACATTTAATGAGCTTTGCACATGATATAATAAGCAACAAAGAGTCACTTTCTTACAATCTCACATAGCATGGCGGTACGGAAATCAACTAGGACAATCAGGGAATGGAATCTTACGTCTTAACATATTAGAGCAATCAATTCACATATGCACAAGAAAGAAACTCATACCAAATGCTCGGACACCAACAAGGTGACTCTACAAAGATTAAAGTTAGCTATAGATACCGCGAGTTGGAATTTCCCCTTTAATTTTTATCACGAATCACCGGATCGTATAGCACCGTTAATCTATTCCACAATGTGAGATATTTCACTTAGAATTAGGAACCATAAACATAACTCGAACTCATTTAGGCATTTTATTGAACGCTATGTGACCCCCTTAGATTACTAACCCTTTTTTTGTGAATAATCACCCAACCCCTTTCCCTTTACTAGACTATGACTAGTGGGTTACATGCATGGAAAATCCTTACCCCCATCTTCATGAACTCACCTAACCATATTTTATTTTAAAAAAAATCTATAAATTAAGGTTGATGGGGTAGAAGCTTACCTCTTATGGTGAAGAAAATGGGTGTCCTACTTGATTAGTTCCAAGCTTGAATGATGAAGGAGGATCACTTTGATCAAGTTGGGACTTTCTCTCTCTAGAACTCTCTCTTCCCTCTCTCTTTGTTCAGAAAATCTTTAAAATGGAAGGGGGTAAGTGTTTTAATGAACTGGGGGTCGGGTATAAAATTAGAATTTTTAAAAGTACCAAAACAGAAATGCGGCTTGCTATGTGGTCCGCATTCCTGTCGCATAAATGGCCCTCAATTGGGCCAAAAATAAAAGCAAACTGCCCAGGCATGCGACCACTATGAGGTCTGCATAGCTATTATGCCATCGCATAGTGCGTCGCATAACCCCCTCCACAAAAATCAAGGTGCAAGAATGCGACAACTATGCGGCCCACATTCGTAAAATGCGATCGCATTCTAGACCGCATAGTTGTCCTCAAAATGGATAGAAAATTGTCCAAGTATGCGACCACTATGCAATCCGCATACCTGATCTGCGATCGCATAGTGGACCACAGACCTCCGCAAATCTGGAAAATTATATCTTTTAGGTCCTGGGGTAGTTTTTACTCAAAAAGGGTCCGTTTTAAGAATTTCTACAGTTATAACAACACGGGGACCTATTTGGGCATTATTTTTAGACATGAAATTTTACGGGTCTTTACACTTATGTTTAAAGGAAGCTGAGAAGAAACAGAAGGAATTATTCGATCAATGATCCAGAGTAAGTTATGTTATGAACGCACTTAAGAGTTCATAGTATTATCCATGCAGCATATATGTTGACAATCATACAGTCGTAGAAGACTATGGTAGAGCTTCAAGTTGTGGATATGAATTATACCTATGTGGAAGGGAGGTCATGGAAGAGATAGAAGATGTGATGTAATATTTTAAGGTAAATAAGGTAAAGGTGAACAACGTACAAGATACTCAAATGCAGAAGGTTGTGAATAGTCCATAATTCATATAAAAGGCCAGAAGCACTGAGATTCAATATCCAGGAATGATAGCGGTGTCATCAGCGACATACCTTCCAGCCTATGGTTTCTAGGTATCGAGATGTCTAGTTAAGGGAGTAAATAAGAGTTAGAAATGATGTGATATCTCGCTTGATGTTCCAGAGTAACATATGGAAATCTATGGTGCAAGTAAGTTGAAGGGAGGTTGCGAGTAGTATGGATATGTATAGGTCTCAAGCTAAAGTATGGTAGAGAGACAAGGTTTTATGACAGGAGTAAGGATAAGAAAGGGCGAGTGTGAAGGTGATGAGAATGGGTAAGTCCTCAGAATTATGCCCATGAAACAAGAGAGCTGATGGTTTCTCTAAGTTGTAGAAAGCTCAGTATAGCCTGAATGAACTCAAAGGATTCTAAGACAAGTAGCATTTAAAAGAGATAAAATGATGCCCTAATAATATAATGAGGGTATAATTGTGACAAATAAAGGATGATGTGTGGGCCTTAGATTGAGTAATGATTTGAAGAAAAAAAAGGATTTCAAGAATTATACAGGATTAAAATACCTATGTAAGTGAATGACAAAAGGATGCTATGAAATACGGCTATGGAAGTACAGTATCGCCCATAGGTGGATCAGTCTAATTACTCCAGATGTCCCCGATGAGACATGAGCCCTAGCGGTTGTGTTACATAAGAGGTCAAGTTATCAGTGGAGATTATGGATCGACGTTAAGGTGAATTGACAATAGATGGATAAAGTTCCAACATATAAGATGAGATAAGGATTTCATCCTTTAGATGAACAATAATAAGGAAGCATTGAAGGAATTAGATTTACACATCTATGATAAGAAGCGAGAGAGTAACCTGGAATTGGATAGCACATCTTAATAATTATAAAACCAAGGTAAGAGTTATGGTATAGTATGACCTACCTAGATGCAGTAAAGTCATATGGATGAATAACCAGGTCTATGAAATAAGATATAAGAATATTCGTAAATTTGACAAAGTACCGAGAGAAGAACTTCAGTATACATACAAATTCCTAGAGGGATATCTTATTAAGTTATGTATATGTTTACAAAGTAAGGCCTGGAGATTGGCTAAAAGATAGATCAAAGAGGAGAGAAGAGTCGTAAAGGTGCACTTACAAAGTGAAAGTCGTACAGATTGCATGATAAAAGGTAACAACAGTTACAAGATTGGAAGAATTTTGACCACGAGTCGTGGTGTGAGAAAGAGACCTAAAGGGGGGAATGACCTGTCCTTTAGGATTCATTCACAGAACAGTTGCCTAGATGGAAAGAGGAGTAGTAAAGTATTCGGAAGACATAGGTTATGAAAATGTTAAGTGCATGAGTCAACATTCGAGGACGAATGTTCCAAAAGGGAAATGATGTTACACCCCATATTTTTGTATGTGGAAGTACGCCATAAGTAAATCGATGTAAGCTTGGAAATGAGATGTTACATTCCATATTTTCGTACGTTAAAATTTTGTCATAAGTTAATCGACGTAAGTTTGGGAATGTGATTTATTTTGGGATTATAAGTATTATGATATTTCAAACAAGTGATAAGTTAATTCGTGAAGGTGAGAGGGTAAGCAAATCGAATAAAATGAGTTTCATCGAAGTTTGGAAATTTGGGCATAAAATACGGTCCAAGATATAATACCCAGTATTCACGAACTAGTGTCATACAAGGTATCACATTCCATGATAGTAAGGTGTATAAAGTGTGTTAAAAGTGAGTAGTATTTTAAGTAATTTGAGATAATTTTTAATTATGTGGGTAATTGTATAATTAATGAGTAACGGGATATTACATAATTAACTAAGGAATTATGGGATAAAGGTTAAACCCTCCCCCATCGTGGCAGCAGCCCCCATCACACTTAAGTGACTCTTAAATTTTGCATAGATGACATATTTTGAGGAATTAGGGTGGCTTAGTCATCCACTAAGTAGGCCACACCCACTAAAGACTTTCTTATAATTAGGGAGATGTTACATGCCATCAAGTTTGCTTCATGTTTATGCAAGGTGAATTCATGTGTGCCTTACAAATCCAAGTGAATCTCTTATGTAAAGAAAGTGGGTTCAGCAAGAAAAAAAATTTCAAACCAAATAGATATAACGTTGGAGCAAAACAATTCCAATCCAAATAGAGATAATGTGGGAACAAAACAATTCCAAACCAAATAGAGATAATGTTGGTTATTGATTTTGTAAAGCGTGAATTACAAATTCTAGGAGAATCGATTCAGGTATGTTAAGGCTATCCCTTCTTTCGTTTTGCCATGATCCAAATGATACAAGTGAAACGATTAAATGCACAGCTTTCATAAGTGACTCTATTCATATAAGTACTAGGGGTGTTTATGTTCTTGATTCCCTATGTGACATATTATTATATCTTTTGTTCATGAGTCTCAGAAAAATACATAGTTGATAAAGTTTATCCAAAAGGTATATTGATCTTATTAACATATTTTTATGCATTTCATTCATTTATACACATACATTGACCCATGACTAGATGGAATTATATATGATATATATATGTACTTATATGTATATGGTATATGGGAAAAGGTTACGGTGTTATATACGCACCACCACTTGATCAGCTGGTATGCGTTGATGATTTTTCCCACAGTGGCCGAAAAGATATGGTGGGATGCCCTCAGAGGCTTGATGATGTTATGAAACATGTACCTATGCACGACATGACATTCATACGCATATGAATGACACTATAAGTATTTCATGATGTACAGAGTTATCCAAACTTATAGGTTAAGTCATTTACTCCATTTTTCTTCCATTTCTTTTATGTACTTGTTTATGTGCCTTACATACTAAGTACATTATTCGTACTGATGTCCTTTTTGGGGACGTTGTGTTTCATGCATGTTGGTCCCTTTAGACAGGTCGAGAGTCCTCCAAGTAGACTATCAGCTCAGCGAAAGGTGTTGGTGCGCTCCATTGCTCCGGAATTGCTTATTTGGTCAGTATGATTTTGACAAGTATTGATTGGTATGGCGGGGCCCTGTCCCGACCTATGACATTTATTTACTCTTAGAGGATTGTAGATAGATGTCATGAATATGGATACTTGTATGGCCTTGTCGGCCTATGTTTTGAGTTACAAATGATCATGTCGGCCTTATAGGCTCGTATGTCACATGTATAAGTTTTTATATCAGGTTGGGTCGTCTTATATGGAGTATACCCTTATGTTTATTCTGGTTATTCCATGATGGCCCTTTATGGCCCATTTACCAATGACAATACGATAAGAAAGATATGTAACGTTGGTACTCGGTTGAGTAAGGCACCGGGTGCCCGTCGCGGCCCTTCGGTTCTGGAAGTGACAAAACCTTAACTCATTTTTACAATAATCAACCTCCTCACCTCCCTCTCTCATATTCTTGTCTCTTCTCACTCGAGCATACAATATTCATGAACCCATCAAGAAATTATCCATCATGTCTTCCTTATCCACGATTCTCTCTTAACATTCCCTTTCCAATCACAAATTTAAACCGCCTAAAATCTGAATCCCTAACTTCAGAGATGAAACATCAAATCATCATTGATCTTTCAAATCCATGGCATGCATGGCTATTCCTTTTGTTCATGCACTTCTAATCTCGTCGTTCTTTCTATTCTCTCCTTTCGATTTCAAAACCATAGTCGAAGAAATAAGACCCTAAAGGTGAAACTTCAAACTCGCATGTTTCTTCCTTTGTTCTTTCAAATCAAACGAACATGAGGTGTTAGCCAGCTTCATCGTCAATATTCGACATCCAAAGGTCAAATGCAATGACCTCTAGGTCTTAGGGTTCCTATCGCTGGTTTCTTGTGATTCAACGTTCAATGACTCACTCCACTTCAGCACAAAAGTAAAATCATCACTGGATTATCCCCCTTTATCTTCTGATTTTCACTCGATTAGCTATCATCATCCACCATGCGTCACTCTCCACTACTAATTTCGAATTCATGAAACCATAGAGCAATGAATGCCCTCTATAAAAAGGGGTCTTTAATGTTCTTACCAACACACAATCGAACATACAAACCAGATCAATCTAAACTATTAGCATTCATAAACACTAAGAAATTAGGGTTTTTGATAATTAGGTCTCTCACTATTTTTTCCTCTCTTTGATCGAGTTCTTTGCTGGTGCAATCTTGAAGGTTTTCTGGGATCTTTGAGCAACAAGGGGAATTTGTTTAGTCTGCTGCCCCTAAGAAGGTCAGCACCTTTCTTTCCATTTTATTTTGTTCGCCTCTCTAAATGATTTAGATATGTCAATGTTAAGATATGTAGATTATAATTATGCTGTATGTATTGGACATGTTTGATAGTTATGTCTTTATAGTATAATAATACTTTATGAGTAGCCTATCCTATTATGATTCCTTAAGTTATAATCAATTAGTTGAATGATAATTATTGATCTTTGTTCTGAGCTTTCATACAACCTCCATGCCTAAATTCTATATGTTTATGTTCAATGTAAACTTCATAGTTCTTAGTGACTTGCAATGAACTCATTTCTGTTTTATCACACATTCAAAATTTTATGAGTTTTAGAAGTTAAGTGTGCTATTTGATAGTTATCGGAACCTAAATTTGTTCAAGACTTGTATCCCTGTCCTTTAACTATAAGTTTGAATTTATAATGTTCAAATACCTTCTTGCCTACCTGTGTTTGTTAAACTGCCTCTAGGTTATCACTATGGACCTTATTATGTCTGATCAATATCATTGATAAACTAATCATGTTCATGTTTCCCTTTCAGTAATGGTATTGTTATAATGTCCCTCTCTACATATCATTTCCGTGGATTCTATATGTTTATGATCTAGTTCATTATTTGGTAACTTTAACTAATATACCATATGTCCATGTCACTTTAACTAAGTTGAAAGAATTTGAATGTCTAGATGCTTTTCTTCTATGTATTTGGTACCTGTTAACTCTGAGAATGATATCTAAGAATGATATTTGGTACCTGTCAACTCTGAGAATGATACCTGTTAACTGAAGTATGGTTGCTTCATACCTATATGCTGAGTTGGATTCATGTTGAGTTTGAACTTGTTTGATACAATGTTTTCATCTCCTTTATCCACTTGCCTGATCAATTTGATTCTGTAATGTCTAAATGTCACGACCCAAATTTCCAACCCACGGGATCGTGATGGCGCCTAACATAATACTTGCGAGGCAAGACGATGTTAGAAATTTACTAACCATTTCCTTTAAAAGTTTACTTAAGAAAATAGAACAATTCAAAATAAATACGAAATCTAATATTTTCGAATAAGTAACTCCATGAATAATAATAATAACCTAATAAATAAGCCGAACCTTGAACTAAATATATATAACCATAAGCCTACCCAGGGTCTGGTGTCACAATTCACGAACTACTAAGAATACTACAATTAATGGGCTGAAAGAAGTATATATGTCTGTTTCGAATGAAATACAACAACAACTAAATAGTGTAGAGAAGACTCCAGGAGTTTGTGAACGCCAGCAGATCTACCTCTTGCCTCCAATGAAAATGCGCAGCTACTAAAATCTCTTAACTGTCACGACCCCAAATCTGCAATGGTCCTGATGACGCCTATCGTCGTACTAGGCTAGCCAATTTACTGAACATAATACAAGGTACTTTCCATTTAGAACAATAACTCAATTTTATCAAAAATCTTACGCGTTTAAACATTTCACAAATGCGGATAAGAGATGAAAAAAAAACATCTGAACAAAATCCCCAAAACCCGGAGCCAACAGTCATGAGCAACTAAATAGAACACAGTAACTGACACGATTTCCTTATTACACCAAGGCTAGAAAAAATGTAAATAGTGACAAATGAGAAGGAGAAGGGTGGGGCTGCAAACGTCGTGCAACTACCTCACAATCTCCGACAACTGCACCACTGATGAAGAATCGAATTTGACTTGATCCGGGCACCTGGATCTGTACACAAGGTGCAGGGGGTAACGTGAGTACACCAACTCAGAAGTAACGAACCCAAACTATGGGCTGAGAGGTAGTGACGAACTAAGCCTCAATAAACGAAATAAAAACAGTGTACGGAATTTTAGGCATGATCACAGTTTTAACAAATAATAAATGCAGAATGTATCTGATACGATAATTAACCCAAGTATATCTCAGTACTCTACATGCCAATGAATCAACATTGTGGAAATGCACCTAGTGCTCACAACTCTCACATCGAAGTCCACTCAATACTGTACATGGCTCCCGTGCCCAGGGAAGATCCATCCTGGATAGTACACAAACACCGATGACCGTAGTCACTCAGTACTGAGGAAAAAGGCCGATCCAGCCCCACTGAGAAGATCCATCTCCGGAACACAACACTCGGACAAGATCCATGTCTAGGGACGATCCACCCCTAACATATCATCAACTTCGGACAAGATCCATGCCCAGGGAGGATCCATCCCTCAATATCAATGCGCTCACTAGGGGTGTAAAGACTCCGGAGGGGCTCCTATTGGCCCAAGTGCTATATCAAGCCAACGAAGGCATGATCAGAGTATCGCTATGTTGTGCAGTTCGATCTCATAACTGTCTCAATAATAGGCTCTCGGCCTCACTCAGTCATTACTCTCCAGTCTCGCTCACATGGGCTCACAAATGCATGAACTAGCCCGAAATAATGATAAATATATAAAATCAACAATTACTGAGACTGATGCATGAAATGATATGCTATGACAGGACTGAGTATACAAAATCAAATAAACACATAAGGAGACAGCAATATACGACTCGGGTCTCAGCATTTTCCGCGTGAAGCCCTAGCATTTGACATAGCATGATTTATAGCATGTTCACATTAATCGCATCAATGAAAGTGCGGATATCAATTCAAAATAGCTTCTAGTCGGTGCCATGGGATGATCCAGGCCACATTACTCGGTGTACGCCCGCACGCCCGTCACTTGGAATGTGTGTCACCTTAATTATAATCATATAGCATATAGTTCGGGGTTTCGAACCCTTAGAGCAAAGTTAGGAAACGTTACTTACCTCAAAACTGGCTAAAATCGTAGCCCACAATGCCTTTGCCTCTAGACTTGGCCTCTGATTGCTCCAAATCTAGCCAAAAATCAAATTTACATCATTATTATATGCCAAGGAACGAAGCCTATTCGAAAATTATCAAAATCAAGCACAAATTCCGAAATTGGTCAAACCCGACCCCCAGGCCCACGTCTCAGAATTTGATAAGAATTACAAAACTAGAATCCTTATCCTCCCACGAGTCTATACATACCAAGAACATCAAAATCAGACCTCAAATACCCATTCAAATCCCCAAAAGAATTCCCAAATATTTTTTCCATTTTCCCCCATTTTCAACTCCAATTACTCAAATTAAAGGATGAAATTCACTACCAAATCATGGAATTGAACCAAAACTAAGTGAGAAATGCTTACCCCAATCACTCTACTGGAAATCTCTTCAAAATTTGCCTTCTCCCGAGATCTCCAATGGTTTTTGAGATATTGGACTTAAACCCTCGATTTTGAATATAAACCTGCCTGCCCAGTCATTTCTTCTTCATGAACGCGACGATCCTCTCGCATTCGCGTAGGCTAACCTCGACTTCCTCCTAAAATGCCCTTCACGGATGCGGCCAATGCTTCGCTAACGCGAAGTTTTACCAATCCCAAGCCTTCGCCAATGCGTCTCCTGCCACGCGAACACATAGACCATTAACCTGGGGTCCCCCAGCTGCCTATTCCTCTTCGCGAGCGTGGCTCCAGGGCGCGAACGCATAGAAAAAATTCCCCAGCTCCCCCATTTACTCTTCACGAACGCGGGACCCCATCGCGAACGCGATGAACAAGAATTCTCTGCAACAACACCAGAAAATCTGCCAAGTTCAAAGTTCAAAAATTGATCCGCTAACCACCTGAAACTCACCCGAGGCCCTCGCGACCTCAACCAAACATGCCAACACATCCCATAACATCATTCAAACTTAGTCGAGCCTTCGAACTACTCAAAACAACTCCAAAACACTAAATCACCCTCGGATTCAAGCCTAAGAACTTAGAAACTTCCAAATTTCGTCAAAGATGCCGAAACCATCCAAAACATGTCTGATTGACTTGAAAATTTGCACACACATCCAAAATGACACTACAAACCTGTTCCAACTCCCGGAATTCCATTCCGACCCTGATAGCCTATTTTTCACTGTTGCCCGGAAATCGCCAAAAAACTCAATTTCGCCATTTCAAGCATAATTCTACTCCGGATATCAAAACCACATTCTGAACACACTCCTAAGTCCCAAATCACCTAACGAAGCTATCCGAGCCATAAAATCCACCTTCAGAGGTTTTTTACCTATTAGTCAACTTCTAGTTGACTTTTCTAACCCCAAGGCCAACTAAAGAGACTAAGTGTCTCATTTATCACCACGATCCCTCCGAACCCGAACCAACCAACCCCAACACATCATAAATATGCTAAGCAACATATGACAAAGAATAAATAGGGAAAACGAGGCTAAACTCTCGGAAAGACCGGTCGGGTCGTTACACTAACTCTGGCCAGTACCTGGATCTGCACAAAAGAGTGCAACATGGGGTATCAGTACAACCGACCCTATATACTGAGTAAATGTCGAGGCTAACCTCGATGAAGTAGTGAAAAGACTACGATGGTGCATTAACAATATATTTTGTGAACAATATACAATAAAGCGAGAAGGAAATAATAATAATACTTAATAACCAGTAACTTGCAATAGTAAATAAAAACAACTCGGATATTTCTTTTCAAATCTCAGCTATAATCAACTCCTCAAATTTCCAAGTTTCAATTTAAATCACAGTAAAAATCAGAGTATGAAAACCATTTTAATAAAACTGGAATTTTCCAAATCCTTATTTTTGAAAATCAGTAAAACATAAATATTCTCCCTTATCGCTCCTTGTTGCGGCGCGCAACCCGCTCCCACCTGTCCACCCTTATTGTTCCTCCCTATATATATATATATAAAACCCTTATTTTTCATGTTGCGGCGTGCAACCCAATCCCACTTGTCCACCCTTATCACTCCTTGTTGCGGCGTGCAACCCGCTCCCACCAGACATATCATATCAGTTTATTTACGAAAACTTTCACAATTCAGGTCAAGCCTTTCACAAAATTTTTGTATCAACAAGTATAAACAAAAGCTGTAAAACTCATAGATTCATCAATTATCATTTTACAACGAATCCAACCGGAAATTACATACATATCGTAACACTGACATCCAGCTCAATCCTTAAGTAACATAACAAAACCAACAGAACAGCCAACACTTCCAAAATACTTGAAACAATACTAAACAATAATTTAATGAATCCAAATAGACATATAAACATCAACGATCATGAAACAATTAAGCCCGGAAGCAAATAATTAGAAACTGGGAAGGGACCACGTTCAACAATAATTTAGATACTCGTCACCTCACCTATACACCACACACATGAAAATTCGCATAGCATTTAAGTGGGGATTCCTATTCCGTCAAGTCAAGGTTAAACCAATAACTTACCTCAAATTCACAGGCCACTCACTGGTCAAGTACCGCTTTTCCTTTCGAATTTGTCTCTAACATGCTCGAATCTAATCATAACTAGTTTAATATCATTAATTTATGCTAAAGGAACTAACTTTACTGAAAAATCATTATTTTTCCTAAGTTTTCGCAAAAAAAGTAAAAAACCCGACCCCGAGCTCCATTATGCAATTAGTTTTGAAATCCGACCCCAATTCGAGGTCAAAATCCCATTTTTACAAAATTTCCTAATTCTACCCAAGCCCTCAATTTTTTACCATGAAAATTCTTGATTTTGGATTGAAAAGTGATGAAAAACATTGGGTAATTGAAAGAGAAGAGTTTAGGATTGTTTACAACCACCTTGGGGATGAATTAGTGTGAAGAAAATCGCCTTTAGGTCTTTGTAGTTCGAAAATTGGTGAAAAATATGTTCTGCCCAATTTTTAAAACTGATTTTATATGACTAGGCAGGTCTTCATCGCGTTCGCGATGAGCCTACCGCATTCGCGATGGGTCAGGCCCAATGGCCTTCGCGTTCGCTGGGTCTTGAACGCGTTCGCGAAGAAGAAATGCAACTACCCTCCCCCAAGTCCTATTTACACAAAGCGTTCTCGTGGCCTGGACGCGTTCGCGAAGCTTTAGCCCACTCTTGCTCCGCGTTCGAGTCCTGAGCTCCGCGTTCGCATAGAACAAAAATGGCCCCAGTGCACTTTACTCTACGCGTTCGTGGGTGAAGCAACGCGAACGCGAAGAACAATTTACCTGCGCACCAGAAACAATCATGACAGCATAATTTCTTAAGTGTAAAACATCCTATAGCCTACCCAAAACTCACCCGAGACCTCGGGTCTCCAAACCAAACAAGCACGCAAGTCTAAAACCATCATACAGACTTGCTAGTGCGATCAAATCATGAAAATAACATCTAAAACTATGTATTTAACCTCGAAACTCATCATTTTTCTCAAGAACACTCAAATTTCACTATTTCTCAATCGGACATCCGAATCACGTCAAAACAACTCCGATTCTTGCAAAATTTTCACAGATAGGACTTAAGTATCATAACAAACATGTATCGAGCTCCGGAACCAAAAATACGGGCCCGATACCAACGGTTTCAAAAATTAATTCATTTCTTTATTTCATTAAAAATCCAGCACAATAATTTTCTCTAAAAATTGATTTCTAAGGCTAGGGCCCTCGGAATTCAATTCCAGGCAAACGCCCAAGTCCCCTATTTTACTGCGGACCTCCCGGAATTGTCGGAATACAGATTTGGGTCCGTTTACTAAAAATGTTGAACAAAGTCAACTAAAACCAATTTTTAAATTCCAAAAATTACTATTTCTCATATTTTCACCTAAAAGCTTTTCGGTTTCACGCCCGAACTGCATACGCAAATCGAGGTAAATAAAATTAATATTTGTAAGGCTAATGAGTCTTGAATGGAGTCTTAATTTATGAGATGACCCTTAAGCACCTCTAAAACAAACGTTTGTCCTCGAACGGACATAGAAAATTACCTGAACTAGCAAACAAGTGGGGATATCTACTCTGCATGTCCGACTCGGACTCCCAAGTAGCTGCCTCAGCATGTTGACCTCTCCACTGCACTCAAACTCAAGGGTAACTCTTTGATCTCAACTGACGAACCTGCCGGTCTAAAATGGCTATCGGCTCCTCCTCATAAGTCAAATATTTGTCCAATTGGATAAAGTTGAAATCTAACACGTGGGACGGGTCGCCATGATATTTTCGGAACATAGATATATGAAATACCTGATGTACTGAGGATAACCCTGGAGGCAACGCAAGTCTATAAGCTACCTCCCCCACTCTATCAATAATCTCAAATGGTCTGATATACCTAGGGCTCAACTTGCCCTTCTTCCCAAATCTCATGAAACCATTCATGGGCGATACCTGAAGTAATACTCTCTATCTCTAACCATGAATGCCACATCCATAACCTTACTATCGGCGTAACTCTTTTTCCTAGACTGAGCTACACGAAGTCGATCATGTATAATCTTGACCTTATCTAAGGCCTCTTGAACTAAGCCTTTACCCAATAACCGAGCCTCTCCCAGCTCAAACCACCCAACTGGCGATCTACACCGGCTACCATATAACGCTTCATAGGGAACCATCTGAATGCTCGAATGATAACTATTATTGTAGGCAAACTCTGTTAATGGCAAGAATTGATCCCAAGAACCCCCAAAATCAATAACACATATGCGGAGCATATCCTCTAGAATCTGAATAGTACGCTCGGACTGCCCATCTGTATGAGGATGAAATGTTGTGCTCAACTCAACTCGGGTACCCAGCTCTCGCTGAACTGCCCTCCAAAAGTGCAAGGTAAATTGCGTACCTCGATCAGAAATGATAGACACGGGCACACCGTGAAGGCGAACAATCTCTCAAACATATATCTCTAACAACCGCTCCGAAGTGTAAGTACTTGCCACTCGATTGAAATGTGCTGATTTAGTCAACCTATCCACAATAACCCAAATTGCGTCGATCTTCCTCTGAGTCCGTGGGAGTCCAACAACGAAGTACATAGTGATACTCTCCCACTTCCACTCAGGAATCTCTTTCTGCTGAAGTAAACCACCGAGTCTCTGATGCTCATATTTCACCTGTTGGAAATTCAAACAATGAGCCACATAAGCAACAATATTCTTTTTCATCCTTCGCCACCAGTAGTGTTGTCGCAAGTCCTGGTACATCTTGGCAGCACCCGGGTGAATAGAATACTTATAACTGTGAGCTTCTTCAAGAATAAACTCATGAAGGACATCAACATTAGGCACACATATATGACCCTGCATCCTCAAAACACCATCATCTCCAAGTGCGGGTCATCATCCTGCCGATCTCTGATACGCTCGAATAAGGAAGACCGAGCAACTGTAAAAGCTAGAATATGGCTGGGCGAAATATCCAACCTTACGAACTGATTAGCCAAAGTTTGAATATCTGAAGCTAACAGTCTCTCAACGGCTGGAATAAATGCAAGGCTGCCCATACTTACTGCATTCTTACTCAATCATCGGCCACCACATTGGCCTTTCCTGGATGATACAATATAGTGACGTCATAATCTTTCAATAACTCTAACCATCTCCTCTGTCTTAAATTAAGATCCTTTTGCTTAAACAAGTACTGGAGGCTACGATGATCCGTGTAAACCTCACATGGCACGTCATAAAGATAGTGCCTCCAAATCTTCAACGCATGAACAATGGCTGCCAACTCTAAGTCATGTACAGGATAATTCTTCTCATGAATCTTTAACTGCCGAGATGCATATGCTATCACTCTGCCCTCTTGCATCAATACCGCTCCCAACCCAACACGGGAAACATCACAATATACCGTGAAAGATCCTGAAGCTGAGGGTAACACCAATATTGGTGCTGAAGTCAAGGCTGTCTTGAGATTTTGGAAGCTCTCCTCACACTCATCCGAGACGAGAACCCCTCCTCAAAATGACGGTAGTATCTCGCCAAACCCAAGAAGCTCCTAATTTCTGTGGCTGAAGTGGGTCTAGGACAGTTCTTGATTGCCTCTATCTTCTTAGAATCTACCTGAATACCCTCTGCTGATATGACGTGACCCAAGAAAGCTACTGAATCTAACCAGAATTCACACTTTGAAAAATTTTCATACAATTGATTATCCCTCAAAGTCTGGAGTGCTATACAGAGGTGATGTTCATGCTCCTCCCGACTGCGGGAGTATATAAGAATATCGTCAATGAACATAATTATGAAGGAATCGAGATAAGGTTTGAAAACTCTATTCATCAAATCCATGAAGGTTGCTGGGGTATTAGTTAAGGCAAAAGACATCACCAAAAATTCATAGTTTCCATAACTTGTCCGGAAGGCTATTTTAGGAACATCGGACGCCCTAATCTTCAACTGATGGTAGCCCGATCTCAGATCAATTTTCAAAAACACACTGACACTCTGAAGGTGATAAAATAAATCATCAACTCTCGGCAATGGATACTTATTTTTTATAGTAACTTTATTCAACTGCCAGTAATCTATACACATTCTCATCGATCCATCCTTCTTCTTTACAAATAAAACCGGTGCACCCTAGGGCGAGACACTAGGCCTGACAAAACCTTTATCAAGAAGGTCTTGACACCGTTCTTTCAATTCTAGTGGGCCATCTGGTGTGGAGGAATAAAAATGGGCTGAGTGCCCGGAGCAAAATCAATACAAAAATCGATATCCCTGTCGGGTGGCATCCCCGGCAGGTCTGCAGGAAACACTTCGGGAAACTCCCGAACAATAGGCACTGACTCTATTGAAGAAATCTCGGCATCAGCATCACGGATATGAGCCAAATAAGCCAAACATCCTTTCTCAAACATGCGACAAGCCTTGGCATAAGAAATCACTCTGCTACGAGAATGACCAGGAGTCCATTTCCATTCTAACCGAGGAAACCCCGACAAAGCTAAAGTAAATGTCTTGGCGTGACAGTCGAAGATGGCATAATAAATGACAACCAATTCATGCCTAATATGATATCAAAATCGACCATGTCAAGAAGCAACATGTCTACACTAGTTTCAAGACCCTAAATAATGACTACGCACGAATGATATACACGATCTACAAAAATAGCATCCCCCACCGGCGTAGACACATAAACAGGGACACTCGAAGAATCGCAGGGCACAACCAAATACGAGGAAAAATAGGATGACACATAAGAATAAGTAGACCTCGGATCAAACAAATTTGAAGCCTTTTATTGCAAACTGAAATGGTACCTGTGATAACAGCATCAGAGGACTCCGCCTCTAGCCTGGCTGGAAATGCATATAATCGGGGTTGGGCCCCACCACCCTGAACTACGTCACTGGGAGGACCCATGAGAGGTGGTCCTCCACCTCTAACAGGCTGACCGCTGCCTCTAGCAGGCTGGCCTCCACCTCTAGCATGCTGATCTTCACCTCTAACATTCTGACCTCTACCTCTGACTACCTGACCCCTACCCCTGGCTGGCTGGGCAGGTAGCGCTACAGCTGGTGCCGGAACTATAGCACGAGAATTCTGGTACTGAGGCTGATTACCCAAAAAGTTTGGACAAGATCTCCGAATTTGCCCATACTCACCACACTCATAACAACTATCCTGATACTGAGGTTAACCCTGATGAACCGGCTGACCACAATAATAACTCTGAAGAGAAGGTGCTCTGATAGGGGCTGACTGATCAGAATAAGGCAAGTAAGAGCCACGACCACCTGAGGCACCGTGGGACGTCTGAAGTGCTGAATTAAATGGCCTCTAACCTGTGAGAAATAAAAGAATAGCATGCCGAGCCAAATCCACAAAGCAATTCTCATAATGGGCAACTATCATGTCGTCATGCTGAAGACGCTTAAACTGACGACGCTTCTCTTCTCTGGTAGTGATAGGTAAAAATTTCTCCAAAAAGAGGTGAGAAAACTAATGCCAAGTCAGAGCAGGCGACCTGGATGGTCTAGTCAACAAATAATCCCTCCACCATTTCTTGGTGGAACCAGTCATCTGAAACGCAGTGAAGTCGACCCCATTGGTCTCCAAAATACCCAGATTATGAAGAACCTCATGACAGTTCTCCAGATATTCCTGAGGATCCTCTGAAGTAGAACCACTAAAATGAACAGGGAAAAACTTGATGAACCTGTCCAATCTCCACAAAGCATCGGAAGTCATAGTTGCCCCCTCAGCAATCGGGGCTGCAACAATTGTTTGAACTACCCCAACTGGGTTGGCTGTTGGGGTCTGGATCTGAGGAGTAGCCTGATCAGGAGTGTGGGTAATAGGAGTCTGGACACCTCCTCCAGCCTGAGATACGGCTGCTACAATAGAGAGTGCGCCAGTCTGGTCTACAATCTCCATAAGGCCCACTAATCGGACCAAAGCATCCTGAAGTAGCAATAAACCCCTTTGGGACTTGAGCTGGTCCAGCTGGAACAGTCTAAGCTGGAGCCCCCCCCCATCAATCTCAATCTGGGGCTCCGTATCTAGGGCTGCAGTATGAGCAACAAGCTGAGTCCTGCCCCTGCCTCGACCTCTAACGTGGCCTCGACCTCAGCCCTTAATAGGAGTTGTTGCTGCTGGAAGACCAAATTGTTTTTCAGCGGAAGAAGAAGCACGTGTTCTCGCCATCTCCGAGAGAGTAGAAGAGTTCAATCAGTATTTGAGATACCAAGGATCGCACGATAGAGTAGAAATAAAAACTGAGTTTGTTCCTAACTTCATAGCCTCTGAGAGATAAGTACAGACGTCTCCATACCAACCCCTCAGACTCTATCAAGCTTGTTCGTGAATCGTGAGACCTATGCAACCTAGTTCTCTCATACCAACTTCTCACGATCCAAATTCCCAACCCACGGGATCGTGATGGCGCCTAACACAATACTTGCTAGGCAAGTCAATGTTAGAAATTTACTAACCATTTCCTTTAAAAGTTTACTTAAACATAATAGAACAATTCAAAATAAATACGAAATCTATACTTTCCAATAAGTAACTCCATGAATAATAATAATAACCGAATAAATAAGCCGAACCTCGAACTAAATATATATAACCATAAGACTACCCAGAGTCTGGTGTCACAATTCACGAACTTCTAAGAACACTACAATTAATGGACTGAAAGAAGTATATATTTTTGTTTCGAATGAAATAAAACATCAACTAAATAGTATAGAGAATACTCCAGTAGTCTGCGAATGCCAGCAGATCTACCTCTTGTCTCCAATGAAAATGTGCAGCTACTAAAGTCTCCTAATTTCGGCTGGTATCTGGATCTGCACAAAAGAGTGCACAGTGTAGTATCAGTATAACCGACCCCATGTACTGAGTAAGTGCCAAGCCTAACCTCGACGAATTAGTGACGAGGCTACGGCGGGGAATTAACAATATAACCTGTGAAAAATATATAATAAAGCGAGAAGGAAATAATAATAATACTAAATAACCAGTGACTTGCAACACTAAATAAAAATAACTCGGATATTTCTTTTCAGATCTCAGCTATAATCAACTCCTAAAAATTTCCAAGTTTCAATTTAAATCACAATAAAAATCAAAGTATTAAAACATTTTTCATAAAACCGAAGTTTTCTAAATCCTTATTTTTGAAAATCAGTAAAACATAAATATTCTCCCTTATCGCTCTTTGTTGCGGCGCGCAACCCGCTCCCACCTGTCCACCCTTATTGTTCCTCCCTATATATATATATATATATATATAACACTTATTTTTCCTGTTGCGGCGTGCAACCCGCTCCCACCAGACATATCATATCAGTTTATTTACGAAAACTTTCACAATTCAGGCCAAGCCTTTCACAACATTTTTGTATCAACAATTATAAACAGAAGCTGTAAAACTCATAACTTCATCAATTATCATTTTACAACGAATCCAACCGTAAATTATATACATATCGTAACACTGACATCCAGCTCAATCCTTAAGTAACATAACAAAACCAACAGAACAGCCAACACTTCCAAATTACTTAAAGCAATACTTAACAATAAGTTAACGAATCCAAATAGATATATAAACATCAATGATCATGAACCAATTAAGCACGGAAGCAAATAATTGGAAACGGGGAAGAGACCATGTTTAACAATAATTTAGTGGTGCATAGATACTCGTCAGCTCACTTATACACCACACACATGCAAATTCATATAGCATTTAAGTGGGGATTCCTATTCCCTCAAGTCAAGGTTAAACCAAGCACTTACCTCAAATTCGCAGGCCACTCACTGCTCAAGTATTGCTTTTTTTTTTTAATTTGCCTCTAACCCATTCGAATCTAATCATAATTAGTTTAATATCATTAATTTATGCTAAAGGAACTAACCTTACTGAAAAATCATTGTTTTTCCTAAGTTTTCTCAAAAAAAGTAAAAAAACTCAACCCCTGGTCCGCTTGGTCCGAACTCGAAATTCAGACCAAATTCCGTTTACCCATTCACCTCCGAGCCCGAATATGAAATTAGTTTTGAAATCTGACCCCTATTCGAGGTCAAAATCCCATTTTTACAATATTTCCTAATTCTACCCAAACCCTCAATTTTTTACCATGAAAATTCTTGATTTTGGATTGAAAAGTGATGAAACACATAAGTTAATTGAAAGAGAAGAGTTTAGGATTGTTTACCAACACCTTGGGGATGAATTTGTGTGAAGAAAATCGCCTCTAGGTCTTTGTAGTTCGAAAATTGGTGAAAAATAGGTTCTGCCCGATTTTTAAAACTGTTTTTATATGACTGGGCAGGCCTTCATCGCGTTCGCGATGGGTCAGGACCAATGGCCTTCGCGTTCGTGGGGTCTTAAACGTGTTCGCGAAGCTTTGCTTCCTTTGTTCAGCACGTTCACGACTAGGTGGTCGCGTTCGATTAGAAGAAATGCAACTACCCCTCTCCAAGTCCCATTTATACAGTGCGTTCGCGTGGCCTGGACGCGTTCGCGAAGCTTTAGCCCACCCTTGCTCCGCGTTCAAGTCCTGAGCTCCGCGTTCGCATAGAAAAAAAATGGCCCAGTGCACTTTACTCTACGCGTTCGCGAGTGAAGCAACGCGAACGTGAAGAACAATTTACCTGCGCACCAGAAACAATCATTATAGCATAATTTCTTAAGTGTAAAACATCCCGTAGCCTACCCAAAACTCACCCGAGCCCTCGGAGCTCCAAACCAACCATGCACGCAAGTCTAAAAACATCATACATACTTGCTAGTGCGGTCAAATCATGAAAATAACATCTAAAACTATGTATTTAACCTCAAAACTCATCATTTTTCTCAAGAACACTAAAATTTTACTATTTCTCAACCGGACGTCCGAATCACGTCAAATCAACTCTGATTCTTACCAAATTTTACAGATTGGACTTAAATATCATAACAAACCTGTATCGAGCTCCGAAACTAAAATACAAGCCCGATACCAACGGTTTCAAACATTAATTCATTTCTTTATTTCATTGAAAATCCAGCAAAATAATTTTCTCTAAAAATTGATTTCTAAGGCTAGGGACCTCGGAATTCAATTCTGGACATACACCCAACTCCCATATTTTACTGCGGACCTCCCAGTATCGTCGGAACATAGATCCGGGTCCGTTTACTAAAAATATTTAAAAATGTCAACTAAAACCAATTTTTAAATTCGAAAAATTATTATTTCTCATATTTTCACATAAAAGCTTTTTGGTTTCACGCCCGGACTGCGCACATAAATCGAGGTAAATAAAATTAAAATTTTTAAGGCTAATGAGCCTGAAATAGAGTCTTGATTTCTCGGACTAATCACAACTCATAGGTCTTAAGACCTGAACCCTAACACTTGGCATCATGTGCCTCATTACACCTCATAATCGCACTGACGACTCACGTGCCAAATAAAGCCATTCTCACATAGAAGGCAAGTAACAAGGGTGTGCATCTATACTGAACAATATCAAGAAAGACCTCTTAATCGATAAAAGTGCTTAACTACGTGTATGCTTGTGCAAGTGTCCTGACATAGTTCATGTCAGCTAGTGAGTATAGGAAAAAGAAACGGATAACACGTACAATGTTTTCTCACAACTTTCACAAGATAAATCTCACACAGCTAAGTGTACCACTCCAAAATATCAACAACAACAATACCCCTAGGCCATCACAAGTCATCACGAATCATTCCCTGACATAGCCCACCTTGTCTCGCCACGTGTGCAATAGTAAAGTGATGCCCGCCTTGTCTCGCCACACGTGCATTATAATGTTCCCACCTTGTCTCTCCACATGCGCAACCCATATATATATATATATATATATATATATATATATATATATATATATATATAATGTCCCGCCTTGTCACGTCGCATGTGCAAATTTTAATAGTAAGAACAGCACGTCAGAAACCTCATGCAACCCCATAACAACGGCCGCACAATAGAAACCTCGTGCATCACAACAACAACAACCCCATGGAAGAAACCTCGTGCATCACCATAACAAATACAATAGAAAAAATGACAATAATACAAAGTACAACAAGTAAATCAACTCAAGAACCTTCGATCACAAGAAACAATAGAACTAGTTCACAAGGAATAACCATAATAAAGAATACTAGACATTAAGAACAGCTCAATAGGGAAGAAAATATATGTAATAATAGTCCCATAATGTATGATTCAACAACAAGAAACTAACACGAGTCAGATAATTCCAAATAAGGGCAAGTCCACTAAGTCATAAGGTATCTAAGCTTCTTTTAAGGTTGGGCAATAACGAAAGAGATACAATAACTTCAGATAAAGATAAGTAGTTAGGGGAATGATAACATGGAAATAGAAGAGATAATAGTTCCAATTAGGTCATATATGAAACAAATAAACAATAAGAGCGGACCATGAATCAATTAGTTCTAATTAAAGTAGGTAGAGGTGAAGCTAGTCAATAAGAAGCGTATTCATAACAAAACAACTGCATATTCAGTGAACACAAGGAGCTAAGAACCCTAAAAGGCCAATTTTCAGTAATAAGTATGAGCACGTACTCGTCACCTCACGTACACGGACTACAATTAGCATAGAAGACTCGAATCCTAAGAGGTAGTTCCCCCCACAAGGTTAGGCAAGATACTTACCTTAAAGAAGACATACAAATACTCTAAAATGAACTTCTCGGGTGAAATTATCTCTGGACGGCTCAAATCTAGCCAAAATAACTTCAAAGCATAAATAAAACTCATAAGAAACTATTTTGGATATCAAAACTTCAATCTTTACCAAAAACTATTCTTATGTGTCATCTTATTTTACCTCGTATTTGGTTGTGCCCTGCAATTCTTTGAGTGTCCCTGTTTATGTGTCTACGCCGGTGGGGGATGCTATTGTTGTAGATTGTGTATATCGTTCGTGCGTAGTCATTATTGAGGGTCTTGAAAATAGTGTAGACCTGTTGCTTCTTGACATTGTCGATTTTGATGTCATATTGGGCATAGATTGGTTCCCACCTTATTATGCCATCTTGGACTGTCATGCCAAGACAGTTACTTTAGCTTTGACGGTATTGCCTTGATTAGAATGGAAAGGGACTCCTATTCATTCTCCCAGCAGAGTGATTTCTTATGCCAAGGCTCGTCGCATGGTTGAGAAAGGATGTTTGGCCTATTTGGATCATATATGTGATTCTGATGCCGAGATTTCTTCAATAGAGTCAGTGCCTATTTTTTGAGAGTTTCCCGAAGTGTTTCCTGCAGACCTGCCGGGGATGCCACCTGACAGGGATATCGATTTTTGTATTGATGATGCTCCGGGCACTCAGCCCATTTCTATTTCTCCATACCATATGGCCCCACTAGAATTGAAATAATTGAAAGAACAATTGCAAGACCTGCTTGATAAAGGTTTTGTCAGGCCTAGTGTCTCGCCTTGGGGTGCACCAGTTTTGTTTGTAAAGAATAAGGATGGATCGATGAGAATGTGTATATATTACCGGCAGTTGAATAAAGTTACTATCAAGAATAAGTATCCATTGCCGAGAATTTATGATTTATTTGATCAGCTTCAGGGTGCCAGTATGTTTTCGAAAATTGATCTGAGATCGGGCTACCATCAGTTGAAGATTAGGGCGTCCGATATTCCTAAAACATCCTTTCGGACAAGGTATGGGCACTATGAATTTTTGGTGATGTCTTTTCGCTTGACTAATGACCCAACAACCTTCATGGATTTGATAACTCGAGTTTTCAAGTCTTATCTGGATTCCTTCGTAATTGTGTTCATTGATGATATTCTTATATACTCCCGCAGTCAGGAGGAGCATGAACAACACCTCCGTATAGCACTCCAGACCTTGAGGGATAATCAGTGGTATGCAAAATTTTCAAAGTGTGAATTCTGGTTAATTCAATAGCTTTCTTGGGTCACATTGTGTCGGCAGAGGGTATTCAGGTAGATTCTAAGAAGATAGAGGTAGTCAAGAACTGGCCTAGACCCACTTCAGCCACGAAAATTAGGAGATTCTTGGGTTTGGCGGGATACTACTGTTGTTTTGTGGAGGGGTTCTCGTCTATAGCAGCCCCGATGATGAGATTGACTTAGAAGGGTGCCCCATTTAAACGGTCGGATGAGTGTGAGGCGAGCTTCCAGAAGCTCAAGAGAGCCAGGATCTTTCACGGTATATTGTGATGTTTCCCGTGTTTGGTTGGGAGCGGTATTGATGCAAGAGGGAAGGGTGATAGCATATGTGTCTCGGCTGTTAAAGATTCACGAGAAGAATTATCTTGTCCATGACTTAGAGTTGGCAGCCATTGTTCATGCATTGAAATATGGAGGCACTATCTTTATGGCGTTCCATGTGAGGTTTACACGGATCATCGTAGCCTCCAATACTTGTTCAAGAAAAAAGATCTTAATTTGAGATAGAGGAGATGGTTATAGTTATTGAAAGATTATGACGTCACTATATTGTATCATCCGGGAAAGGCCAATGTGGTGGCCGATGCGTTGAGTAGAAAAGCAATAAGTATGGGCTGCCTTGCATGTATTCCGGTTGGTCAGAGACCGTTAGCTTCAGATATTCAAACGTTGGCTAATCAGTTTCTGAGGTTGGATATTTTTCCCAACCATGTTCTAGCTTGTACAATTGCTCGATTTTCCTTATTCAAGCGTATCAGAGATCGGTAGGATGATGACCCGCACTTGATGGTCTTTAGGGACACCGTTCGGCACGGTGGTGCCAAGAAGGTTACAGTTGAAGATGATGGTGTTTTGAGGATGCAGGGTCGTATATGTGTGCCTAATGTTGATGTCCTTGGTGAGTTGATTCTTAAAGAAGCTCACAGTTCTAAGTATTCTATTCATCCGGGTAATGCCAAGATGTACCAGGACTTGCGACATCACTACTGGCGGCGAAGGATGAAAAAGGATATTTTTGCTTATGTGGCTCGTTGTTTGAATTTCCAATAGGTGAAATATGAGCATCAGAGACCTGGTGGTTTACTTCAGTAGATAGAGATTCCTGAGTGGAAGTGGGAGCGTATTACTATGGACTTCGTTGTTGGACTCCCACGGACTCAGAGGAAGTTCGACGCCATTTGGGTTATTGTGGATAGGTTGACTAAATCAGCACATTTCATTGCAGTGGAAAGTACTTGCACTTCGAAGCGGTTGGATGAGATATATGTTTGAGAGATTGTTCGCCTCATGATGTGCCACTGTCTATCATTTCTAATCGAGGTACGCAGTTAACCTCGCACTTTTGGAGGGCAGTTCAGCGAGAGTTGGGTGCCCGAGTTGAGTTGAACACATCATTTCATTCTCAGACTGACAGGCAGTCCGAGTGTACTATTCAGATTCTAGAGGATATGCTCCGCGCTTGTGTTATTGACTTTGGAGGTTCTTGGGATCAATTTTTGCCATTAGCGGAGTTTGCCTACAATAATAGTTATCAGTTGAGTATTCAGATGGCTCCCTATGAGGCATTATATGGTAGATGATGTAGATCGCTAGTTGGGTGGTTTGAGTCGGGAGAGGCTCGGTTATTGGGTACATAACTTAGTTCAAGAGGCCTTAGATAAGGTCAAGATTATACAGGATCGAATTCGTGCAGCTCAGTCTAGGAAAAAGAGTTACGCCGATCATAAGGTTTGGGATGTGGCATTCATGGTTAGAGAGAGAGTATTACTTCGGCTATCGCCCATGAAGGGTTTCATGAGATTTGGGAAGAAGGGCAAGTTGAGCCCTATGTATATCGGACCATTTGAGATTCTTGATAGAGTGGGGGAGGGGGGTAGCTTATAGACTTGAGTTGCCTCCAGGTTTATCCTCAGTTCATCCGATATTTCATGTATCTATGCTCCGAAAATATCATGGTGACCCGTCACACGTGCTAGATTTCAGCTCTGTCCACTTGGACAAAGATTTGACTTATGAGGAGGAGCCGGTAGCCATTCTAGATCGGCAGGTTCGTCAGTTGAGATCAAAGAGTTACCCTTCAGTTCGAGTGAAGTAGAGGGGTCAGCCTGTTAAGGCAGCTACTTGGGAGTCCGAGTCGAACATGCAGAGTAGATATCCCCACTTGTTTGATAGTTCAGGTAATTTTCTATGTCCGTTCGAGGATGAATGTTTGTTTTAGGTGGAGATTGTGATGACCCAAAGGTTCATCTTATGAATTAAGACTACATTCTAGGCTCATTAGCCTTAAAAATATTAATTTCATTTACCTCAATTTCCGTGCGGAGTCCGGGTGTGAAACCGGAAAGTTTTAATATGAAAATATGAGAAATAGTAATTTTTGGAATTTAAAATTTGGTTTTAGTTGACTTTGCTCAACATTTTTAGTAAACGGATCCGGATCTATGTTTCGAAGATCTCGGGACGTCCGCGGTAAAATATGGGACTTGGGCGTATGCCCCGAACTGAATTCCGATTTTCCTAGCCTTAGAAATTAATTTTTGAAAGAAATTGTTTTGTTGGATTATTAATGAAATAAATAAATGAATTAATGTTGGAAACCGTTACTATCGGGACCGTATTTTGGTTCCGGAGCTCGATACAGGTTTGTTATGATGTTTACGTCCTATCTGTGAAATTTGGTAAGAATCGGAATTTATTTGATGTGATTCGGATGTCCGGTTGAGAAATAGTGAAATTTGAGTGTTCTTGAGAAAAATGATGAGTTTTGAGGTTAAATTCATAGTTTAGATGTTATTTTCATGATTTGATCGCGCGAGCAAGTACATATGATGTTTTTAGACTTGCGTGCATGTTTGGTTTAGATCCCTGAAGGCTCGGGTGAGTTTCGGATAGGCTACGAGATGTTTTAAACTTAGGAAGAACTGTTGTTTTTGCTGTTACTGGTGCTCAGTTGATTTGCTCTTCGCGTTCGCGTTCGCGTTGCTTCACACGCGAACGGGTAGAGTAAAGTGCACTCGGGCCATTTCGTTCTATGCGAACGCGGAGCTCAGGACGGGAACGCGGAGCACTGGTGGACTAAAACTTCGCGAACGCGTCCTGGCCACCTGAATGCACTCTGCAAATGGACCTGGGAGAGGGGGAACCTACTAGCTCTATGCGAACGCAGCCACCTGGTCGCGAACGCGGATGCCACTGGGCCTAACTCTACGCAAACGCGGTCCATCTAATGCTAACACGAAGGCCATTGGGCTTGACCCATCGCGAACGCGTTGAAGGCCTGCCTAGTCATATAAAAACCAGTTTTAAAATCGGCAAAACCTATGTTTCACCAATTTTCGAACTACAAAGACCTAGTGGCGATTTTTTTCAAAACAAATTCATCCCCAAGGTGTTGGTAAGCAATTCTAAACTCTTCTCTTTCAATTACCCAATGTTTTTCATCACTTTCAATCTAAAATCAAGAATTTTCATGGTAAAAATTGAGAGTGGTTAGAATTAGGGAATTCTGTAAAAATCGAATTTTGACCTTGAATTGGGGTCGGATTTCGAAACTAATTGCATATTCGGGTTCGGGGGTGAATGGGTAAACGAAATTTGGTCCGAACCCCGAGCTTGGACCAAGCGGGCCCGGGGTCGGATTTTAACATTTTTTGAGAAAACTAGGAAAACAATGATTTTTCAGTAAAGTTAGTTCCTTTAGGATGAATTAATGATATTGAACTAATTATGATTAGATTCGAGCGAGTTAGAGGAAAATTCGAAAGGAAAAGAGGTAATTGAGCAATGAGTGGCCTGCGAATTTGTGGTAAGTTCTTGGTTTAACCTTGACTTGAGGAATTGGAATCCCCACTTAAATGCTATGTGAATTTGCATGTGTGTGGTGTATAGGTGAGGTGACGAGTATCTATGCACCACTAAATTATTGTTGAACATGGTCTCTTCCCCGTTTCCAATTATTTGCTTCCGGGCTTAATTGTTCACGATCATTGATGTTTATATGCCTATTTGGATTCGTTAACTTATTGTTAAGTATTGTTTCAAGTATTTTGGAAGTGTTGGCGGTTCTCTTGGTTTTATTAAGTTACATAAGGATTGAGCTGGATGTGAGTGTTACGATATGTATATAATTTCCGGTTGATTTCATTGTGAAATGATAATTGATGAAGTTTATGAGGTTTACAGTCTCTGTTTACAATTGTGGATACAAAAATATTGTGAAAGGCTTGGCCTGAATTGTGAAAGATTTTATAAATAAACTGATATGATATGTCTGGTAGGAGTGGATTGCACGCCGCAACAAGGAGTGATAAGGGAGGACATGTGGGATCGAATTGCACGCCGCAACAGGAGAAATAATGGTGATATATATATATATATATATATATAGGGAGGAGCTATAATGGTGGACAGGTGGGAGCGGGTTGCACGCTGCAACAAGGAGTGATAAGGGTGAATATTTATGTTTTATTGATTTTCAAAATAAGGATCTGGAAAACTCCGGTTTTATTAAAAAGGTTTTCATACTCTGATTTTTATTGTGATTTAAATCGAAACTTGGAAATTTTCTAGAGTTGATTACAGTTGATATCTGAAAAGAGTTATCCGAGTTGTTTTTATTTACTGTTGAAGTTACTGGTTATTTATTATTATTATTTCTTTCTTTCTTTATTATATATATTTTTCAAAGGTTATATTGTTCACGCCCCGTCGTAGCCTCGTCACTACTTCGTCGAGGTTAGGCTCGGCACTTACTTAGTACGTGGTGTCGGTTGTACTGATAGTACACTCTGCATTTTTTTGTGCAGATCCAGGTACCGACCAGAGTTAGGAGATTATAATAGCTGCACATTTTCATTCGGAGACACGAGGTACATCTGTTGGCGTCCGCAAATTCCTTGAGTCTTCTCTTTACTTTATAGACGCTGTTTTTATTTACTTCAGAACAGAGATATATTCTTTCAGACCATTATTTGTAGTATGCTTAGTGGTTCGTGAATTGTGACACCAGACCCTGGGGTAGTTTTATAGTTATATATTTAGTTCGCGGTTCGGCTTAATTATTGATCTTTATTAGTATTCATGAAGTTATTTAGTGGAAAGTATTAGATTCGTATTTATTTTGAATTGTTCTATTATGTTTAAGTAAGATTTTAAAGGAAATGGTTAATAAATTTCTAACATCGGCTTGCCTAGCAAATATTGTGTTAGGCGCCATCACGATCCCGTGGGTTGGGAATTTCGGTCGTGACAACTTCCATCTAAGGTTATTGGATACAAGACTCTTTTTGAGATGCTTTATTTGCATCCTCCCTCATTGCATCATTTAAGAGTGTTTGGTTGCTTGTGATATGCATCCAGTCCTAAAGTGCATGACAAGTTTTCACCTAGAGCAATACTAGTTATACTCATGGGGCATTCATCAACTTAGAAGGGATATATTCTATATGATCTTTCATCAAAAATATTCCTAGTAAACATGAATGTTACATTTCAGGACGAAATATATCCTTTCAAGCAAATTAAACAATTCACTAATCCTTTGTTTCCTGTGCTGGAGTTTGTTCCTGATACTGTTGACAACTCAGTTCATCCTATCACAGCTCCTCAAAGTGTGATACAATCCTCTCCAGCAACCTCAAATGATAATGAAGATGGTCACTTCATATTCCAACCACAACTGAAATTTCAACTACTAGTGAAGATCCTGTAGTTGATCCTCTGAGTTCACAAGAAATTAGAAAGTCTTCTAGAACCAGTAGTCCTCCTCTGTGGTTACAGGATTATGTGGTTCAATCAAGAGGGTACAAATATGCTTATCCAATCTCAACTCAGGTAACCTACTCAAAGATATCTCCATCCTACATCAAGTTTTATCAGCTTACTCTGCATGTACTAAGCCTTAAAGATTCTCAAAGGCAGTCAAAGATCCTCAGTGGGTGGAAGATATGAAACTGGAGATAACAGCATTAGATGATAACCACACCTGGAGTATTGTGGATCTGCCTCTTAAAAAGAAACCTATTGGCTGCAGATGGATATTCAAGATCAAGCATAAGGCATCAGGGGAGATAGGGAGATTCAAGGCAAGACTAGCAGCCAAAGGATATAGTCAAAGGGAAGGCTTAGACTATAGTGAAACTTTTTCACGGGTAGCTAAGATGGTCACAATTAGGTCCATTATTTCTCTTGCAGCTTCAAATCAGTGGTTCATATATCAAATGGATGTGCATAATGCCTTCCTCAATGGTGATCTCCTAGAGGAAGTCTATATGGTAATTCCTTAAGGGTTTTACAGACAGGGGGGAATCAGAAGGTCTGCAAACTACACAAATCTCTATATGGTCTCAAACAGGCTCTTAGGCTGTGGAATTTGAAACTGACTGAAGCTCTGCTGTTAGTGGGATTTGAACAAAGTCACTATGACTATTCTTTATTCTCCAAGAAGACTGCAAGTGAGGTAGTCATAGTTCTGGTGTATGTGGATGACTTATGGTCACTGGTAGTAATCCAAGTATGATTAATGACACGATGAGTAAACTGCAACAGAGGTTCAAGATGAAAGATTCGGGGGAGTTAAAGTTATTCCTTGGCATTGAACGTGCAAGATCAAATAAGGGCATCTTCATGAGTCAAGAAAGTATCCTCTTGAGCTAATTGCTAAGGCAGGCCTAGGAGGAGCTAAACCAGCTGATACTCCACTAGAATTGAACCAAAAACTTACACCAATGAAGTATGATGAGTGTATCAACCATAAGGAATCATGCGGGGATAAGCTACTTGAAGATCCCAACAGGTATCAAAGGTTGGTTGGAAGATTGTTGTACCTAACTATGACTAGGCGTAATATTGCCTTTGCAGTACATGTATTAAGTCAGTACATGCACTCTCCTAAAGTATCTCATATGGAAACAACTTAAAGGGTAGTGAGGTATATCAAAGAAGCTCCTGGTCTGGGATTGATCATGCCCACAGGACATACTTAGCAGCTTAGTGCCTACTGTGACTCTGACTGGGGAGCATGCATAGAAACTAGAAGATCAGTCACTGGGTGCTTAGTCAAGTTTGGAAGGTCTTTGATATCTTGGAGTCCAAGAAGCAGAACACTATCTCAAGAAGTTCCGCAGAATCTAAGTTTAGAAGCATGGTTGCATGTGCATCAGAAATCACATGGCTGGTAGGCTTGTTTAAAGAACTTGGAGTCAACATTCAGATGCTAGTGAAGATGATATCAGACAACAAAGCTGCAATACAAATAGCAGCTAATCCTATATTCCATGAGAAGACAAAGCACATCGACATAGACTGTCATTTTGTTAGAGAAAAAATCAGCCAAGGACTGATACGAACTGAACGTATTCATACTGAAGATCAACTAGCGGACTTGATTACCAAGAGTTTAGGGAAGGCTCAACATTATCATTTACTGAATCAGCTTGGAGTCGAGAAGTTGTTCAGAGTATCAGTTTGAGGGGGAGTGTTGGCTAGACCAGATACAAGCTGATGACTAACCTTAGTGAGCAAGTAAACTTAACTATAGTTAGGTTGTTAAATGTGTAGTTAGGTGGTTAAAAGTTAGTTATGGTTAGGTGGTTAGTTAATTTACTCCATAGATACAGTATATCGTGAATAGAAAACTCAGATTTGCGTTTCTAATTTTACTCCATCTGTTCTTCTTCCTTCTCAATTCTCTCTCAATCTTCTTGTTCTTCTCTCTCTCTCTCTCTTGGCTATGGCTGCTAATAGGTTCTCATAGTGAAACTGAAAGGGAATTGTCTGATGATGCGAGAGATGGTGAAAAATCAGAAATGCTAGTTGTTTGGCTGCAAACCTGAAGAAGTCATGGAAAGTGACGAAAATGAGTCTTGTTTCTTTGTTGGTTATCGGTTGGTCTCTATGTCGCCAACGTGGATGAAAGGATAACCTTTTCATTTCTAAAATGTAATCAATAAATTTGTATGATTTTTAAAACCATCATTTGAATAAATCATAAGATTTAATGAGGTGAAATGGTCTGAATCTCATGTATTAGATGAGTAGGCCTCCCCTTTGATTCACCGAATGTGATATAGAATATGGTGGGAGTTGGCGTGTCTGGGGAGGAAAGAAATACTGGAGTATAGGATGATATCATTCTTGTTGCCACGGGGATGGGGTAAACCCAATGGGAACTCATACATCCAGTCCCCCCCTCCCAATATCATATATTTGGAGCTCAACATGAAACCATATTGTTCTCACTAAAAGGGAGAGCAAATGACCAAATCCAAGTCCTAAGTGCTTATCCAACTGGACAGATAAAGCAGAAAAGGTTATTATAAAAGGGAAATGGGATAAGTAAGCAAAATATCTGCATATGAGGTCTGTAACCATCAAGCAGCAGTCAAGAAGAAGAATACTTAGGCAAGCCAGTTAGTCAACTAAAATATGACAAGAACTTGTTAACTCCAACACATTTACAACATGTCTTGTGATTATGAAGAAGAACCGTTGGAGCTCTTAGCCAAATGCCAGAGTGCATTCTGCATTTGCCAAAAGAAGAAGGAAACAGCACGAGGGAGAGGCAAGACTTGGATTAATAAGAACGTAAAAAAAACACATAGTTGAGCAGCTATTTAATAGACTACCTGCTGATGATCATTTTGACTACTTACCGATGATCATTTTTCAATCATTTTGACTACTTACTGATGATCATTTTTTATTGGATGATTTCTAAACCAAAATTATGCGCAAGCATATTATGCAACGATCTATCAGTACAACTACATAAATAGTAACAGACTTGGCATGTTTCTGAATTGTTAAATCTGCTCAATCGTAGTATGTAAAGATTGCCTTATATGAAACAGCTGATGAGTTTTGCCAAATGAGAGAGAGAAAGAGAGAGAGAGTACATATGTGATATGTGTGTGTGAGTTATGTCTCTGTGTGTTAAATTGGACTAGATCAACAGGAGAAGAGGATGAACGTCCATGCCAGAAGTCATACTTTGTTCACCTAATCCTGAAGCAACCACAACTAAACAGAATAAAGACGATACCTAAGGGGCAAACTAAAATACCCTGCTAAGTTCGTAATAATACTTCTTAACTCCCACAAAATAAAATATACAAATACTTTAAACAAATGGTAGCTTTATACACCCTAGATTCAATTCAGCCTTTATGTTTAAGAAGACGATAAATGTAACTAAACATGCCTTTACTGTCACACATAATTGGCTACGGTTCTCATTGGGGTATTTCAAGCTCAGAGCAAACCACTTATCTTCAACAATAGGAAGCACAATAGTACCTATAGGGAAGACCTCATCTGGAACGGATTTGTACACTCCGACCCTGTTGCAAAGGAGGTAACTTTGGTTCTACAGACTTTGTCGCACTAGAATTTGCATTCGAGATGGTAGATGACTCAGATGGTTTCATTTCAGCATTCTCGAGAAAAATAGCACAATGATTCCACTGAAGAAAGTGATTTCTCATTTGCAATGTGCTCTTGCATGCCCCACAAAATGGAAGACGCGTTAACCTTTTCAGCACCTATGGACTGTGGAGATGTATGTTTAGAGTGAGCCATCTTATTTTCATCTTCCGAAGGCATGAATAATTTGCATCAGAACCAGTAACAATATGCCAAGGGCAGTAGTCGAAAAGACTATGAGACAGACCGCATAATTTTCTAGACCACCAGAAATGGACACTGAATCCATGCAAGGTTCAGTTTAGAAAATTTCACCTTCCAAGTCCGAAGACACAGTTGAAGGATCACCGGTATAGAAAGATTTGCCTGAAACTACAATAGATGCCAACATACTGTAGGAAAGTAAACTTTTTGATAGAGCTACATAAAATGTAATAGTTTTCTGTTTTTTTATGTAAAGTAATAATTTTATTAGATATTGTTTGGGCACAAAAAACTCCCGTATACAAGAAATATACCTAAAATGTCATTGTTTATTCATCTGATGACAAACTATCAGCCTGAACAAAGTTCCCTTAGTATTTATTAGGCTCAAAAGTAAAGAAAGCAGAAAAAGAATACTTACATATTAGGTTGTGAGGCTCAGTGATCCTGATTGCTTTATATTCAGGTAAGCAAAGTTCTTCGTGTTGTCCCAATTTTTGCAAGAAACTCTTGTAACTGCTGGTATTACTCTGGGCCAAAACGAGTTTTACCTTTTGAAAAGCAAGTGACACCAGTGTCATTAATGCAAGCTGTGTTACAGCATCTTCTACTTCCTCTGCAGTCGCTGTCACAGTTGCTTGGAAATAAAGATCATAAAATGAACTCTTTCTTTTACTATGGTACAGAGGTACACCAATTTCATTCTCTTTTTGTCTACATCTGCAGCTTCCTCTTGCACTGATAATGAGGATCTTCTGCAACAAAACAATGTGGTATGGAAGATAAAGTTTCAGAAACTTCGTACACTACATGGGGGATAATTTTTTATTTCTTTAACGATAAAAACATTGCAAAGTATCTTCTCCAGAGAAAAAGAAAACTTTGCAAAGTAGCAGTGGAAATCTCATATTTGGAAGACATTAAAAACAAAAACTGTGGTGCACCTAGAGATCACTGATAGTAGTAAAAGCCTTCCAGACACAAAAAAAGACACTACATAGAGTATTAAAAGGTGTAATTTACAAAGCAGTAATAGTGTCCACAAAGAAATGAAGTGCTTGTTGCTTGCGGATGCTAGCAATACAGAAAAAAAGAAGTAAATTTTACAACAGAAAAATGAAGAATTTAGATAAACTGAAGAGCTAAATTGTAGGCAACATATTGTCTTTTTCCTTTGCCTCTATTCTCCAACTTTGTGTCTATTTATACACATAGCTAATCTGTTGAATTATACTCAATTACTAACTCTATAACTATACAATTTCTACCTTCTACACAGATTAGACTTAACTCCACGTTTCCAAACTCCTTCATGGACATGGAATTGGATTTCTTTCTCAACTCACTTTCATCCCCCTTCAAGCTGGACGTTGGTAGCGAGACAACTCCAAGATTGCTCCTCAGAAACTGATATTGTTGCTTCGTCAAAGCTTTTGTAAAGATGTCAGCGACTTGATTTAGTGAAGGCACATATTTTGTAACCATGGCTCCTGATATAACCTTTTCCCTTATAAAGTCGTAGTCTAATTCAACATGTTTTGTTCGAGCGACGAGAATTGGATTACTTGACAAATGCAACGCACTGATGTTATCCGAGTAAAGAACTGGTGGAGAAGCAAGTAAAACACCAACATGATGCAAAAGATGAACTATCCAAGTAACTTCAGCAGCAAGAGCGGCTAGCGCGCGATACTCAGCTTCGGCACTCGATTTTGCTACTGTGTGTTGTTTCTTCGATGACCAGGAAATGCAATTTGCGCCTAAGAAGACACAAAGACCAGTCGTGGACCTGCGAGTGACGGCACAACCAGCCCAGTCGGCATCTGAGAAGCCAACAACTTGTAGGGATGATCTGGACGTAATGCGAAGGCCAAAATTTACAGTCCCAGCTAGATAACGAAGAATGCGCTTTACTCCCTGCCAGTGTACAGTAGTAGGAGCTTGCATAAATTGACAAACTTGGTTTACTGCGTGGGTGAGGTCAGGTCGTGTTAACGTCAGGTATTGAAGAGCTCCCACAGTACTCCGATAGGTAAACGGATCAACTGATGTACCTATTGTTGTGTGGAGATCATTCTTTTGGGATTGTGGAGTATGAAGTGCTCGAGAACAATGCGTCATTATTTTACGAAGAACATCCTGAGCGTACTTGGTTTTGCTAAGACAAAGGCCTTCTCTATATGGGATGACTTCAATGCCTAAGAAGAAATGAAGGTTGCCCATGTCTTTTAAAGCAAACTGACTACTCAATTGAGAGATCAATGAATGTAGAAGTGCTGGATTATTTCCAGTTATTACGATATCATCAACGTACAACAACAATATAATGATGGCAGTGTTGTTGCGAAGAACAAATAGAGACGAGTCAGCATGACTTCCTTTAAAACCTAGATGAAGTAGAGCTTCACTGAACCGTTGAAACCATGCTTTTCGAGCTTGTTTTAATCCGTATATGGCTCGTTGAAGCAAACAAACATGGTTGGGAGAGGTTGGATCTTGGAATCCAGGGGGTTGTTCCATATAGACCGTTTCTTTAAGTCGCCCATGAAGAAAAGCATTTTTCACATCGAGTTGTCGAAGAGGCCACTTCCGAACTGTTGCTAAGGTTAGAACAATGCGAATAGTGGTGGCTTTAACAACGGGATTAAATGTATCTTCAAAGTCCGAGTCCTTCAATTTGGTTGTATCCTTTTGTGACTAGACGAGCTTTGAACCTGTATATTGTACCATCTTGAAAACCCATTTTGATCCAACTACATTCATATGAGAATGACGAGGTACAAGTTGCCAAGTTCTATTCTGAGATAAAGCCTCCATTTCCTCTTCCATAGCCCGCCTCCAATGAGGTTGAGATAGGGCCTCCTTGATGTTTTTGGGTTCACGAATGTCGCGTAGAGTAGCAGCAGCCAACAAATTCAAAATTTCACGTGGTTGTGGCAAAGATTTTGACTTTGTCCTTGTAATCATGTGATGAGTATTGTCAAATGAGCTTGAGGAGGATGCTGGATTGGTCTGACGTATGGTGAGATCGACAAGAGGATCAATTCGTGAAACATCAAGAGGAGATGATTCACCAGCGGTCGTTGAGGTTGGGTTGTGCGCCGAAGTAGAGAGCTCGTCACACTCGGAATTGGTTGATTGTAAACTTGTTTCTGGGCTAGTTGGCAATGAACCAGGTTCTGTAAAGTTACATTGTTGCACTTGAGGTACAAAAACTTCATTCTGGTCACTGTATGCATGTATTGTTGGTGTTGCATGACTTTCATCATTATTGGTGTCTCCTTTTTGTTCAACGAAGTCACTGTAAGTAGTCATATGAGAGTTTTGACCTGTAGTATCTTGTGGAACACTTGAAACAAAAGGTAAGAATTGTTCATCAAATATTACATGTCTGGATATATAAACCCTCTTCGTTTGAGGATGATAGCACCTATACCCCTTGTGCAAGGTACTATAACCAATAAATATGCAGGGAAATGTCTTTGGTTGAAACTTATTGTTGTTATACCCTTTTGGATGTGGAAAACATCTACAACCAAATATCTTTAAGCTACCATAATCTGGTATCTTGTTATATAATTTCTGAAGAGGAGAGCACATCTTCAAAACAGGTGTAGGAAGTCTATTTATGAAATAAGATGCAGTCATAAAAGCTTCAACCCATAGACACAATTGCATTAAACAATAAAGTTAACCCAGTCTCGACTAAGTGACGGTGTGTGAGGGCATGACACTTGCCTTTGAATTTCACACTTTGTAAGATGATCAATAAATACTTGACTATTAAACTCTCCTCCTCCATCACACTGAAATATTTTAATTTTCTTATCAAACTGATTTTCCACCAACATTTGAAAATTGACAAAGGTGGTGAAAAAATTCGACTTCTTTCTTAATGAATAAAACCAAGTATATTTTGTATGATCATCAATAAATATCACATAATATTTCATGCCTTGAGAGGAAGTAACAAGCGAAGGACCCCATAGATCACAATGAACTTCGATAAGAGGTTCAATCTCAATTTTATTTGAATTCTCAAAAGGTTGCTTACAACTTTTTCCCATTTGACATGCAGTGCAAATAGAAAAGTTTTTGTTCCAACTACTAAATCTAACTAGTATATTGGAATGTAAAAAGCCCATTGTCCTAGAATTAGGATGCCTTAGTCTTCGATGCCAGACTTCATCTGATGCTTTATTTGAACGTATAGCAGCTAAAGCTCGATGCACCTCTCCATCTGCTTTATTTGAATCTAAGACATATAGATCTCCTTTCCTACTCCCCTTTGCCAGTAGTTCCTTGTTTTCTTGTCCTTAACAACAAAATCACAGTCAGTAAATTCCAAGAGACATGCATTATCACTTGCAAGCTTGCTTACGGACAATAAGTTTTTCTTTAACATAGGTACAACTAGGACATCTTTTAGTTTTAGATTTGTACCTATCTCCTTATTTCCAACATGGGTATTTTGAGTCGTTTTCCATCACCTACCATAATTGAATATGAACCTTTGAACAAAGTCGAGTTGTTTAGATTACTTGTTGTATGTACCATATGGTGAGTTGCTCCAGAATCCATATAGAGATTGTTGTCTGATGGCTCATTGATTGTTAAGGCCGAAAGTCCTTGTGGTGTTGCTTGTTGGGATTGATAGGAATAATCCCACCTATAAAAACAAGAGACCGCTGTGTGATAGTTTCTTCCACAGATTTGGCATGGATTTGTTTGTGACCGAAAGCTTCTCTGATTATTTGTCGAAAAACTAGATTTTCTTCCAGGTGTGTAGTTATTGAACTTAGGCCCCCACTGACCTCTTCCTCTTGATTGTTCTCTTCCTCTAAAGGAGTTTCCTTTGCCTCGACCAAATGATCCTTGTGTCTTCTGAACTTCAAAAGCCATGGCATGATCGACATGATCTTTCTCCCTATCTTCTTCTCTCATATCATATCCTCTTAGTGCATTGACAAACTGTGGAAAGGTTGGATATGGAGGCTTGCCTAACATAACTGTCCTCAAAGTTTTGTATTTGTTTCCAAGATCCTTAGCAAAGTTTATAACTTTACTATCTTCATCCAAAGGTTTGTGTATAGCAGTGAGGCTATCACAAATTCCCTTGAATTCTTTTATATACTCATCCACAGTTTTTTACCCCATTTTAATACTCGGAATTTGTTGCTTCAATTGGAATTCTTTATCTTTGCTAGCTTGTAGGTAATTATCATCAAGACTTTTCCAATTTTTTTTGGCCGAAGTGCATCCCATAATGAGGAACATTGATTCTTCCGTCATAGTTCCAGTTATCCAACTTCTAATCAAGACATCTCTTTCTTCCCATTCTAGAAACTTTGGGTTGGGGTTTTCTTCCTCCTTTTCATTCATCACAACTGCGGGTGGTGGATCTTTCACTATAATGTCGCCAACTTTCAGGGTCTGCATCAATTGTGTTATTTGGGTTTTCCAAACTAGGTAGTTTGAGGATTTCAATTTTATGGGACATATGGCAATGAGTTGATGAAGAGAGGCTGCTGAGAGAGAGAGAGTGTGGAGGTTGATGTACTAACTATTGAAGCGTGGATTAGGGTTCAAGATTAATTTTGGTTAGAACCAAAGCTCCGATACCATGAAGAATTTACATAAACTGAAGAGCTAAATTGTAGGCAACGTATTGTCTTTTCCCTTTGCCTTTATTCTCCAACTTTGTGTCTATTTATATACATAGCTAATCTGTTGAATTATACTCAATTACTAACTCTATAACTATACAACTTCTACCTTCTACACAGATTAGGACTTTAACTCCACGTTTCCAAACTCCTTCATGGATATGGAATTAGATTCCTTTCTCAACTCACTTTCAAGAAATATTTTCAAAAAGAAATTTAGAGTGAAGGATTCGTAAATGAATAAGCATCAACAGATATGATAAATACATTGACACCAAAATCTCGAAAGTCAAAAGAATTTGAAATGTAGCACTACTATTATTTATCAATGTAAAAGAAACCATCTTAAGCTCTTCACCTTGCTTAATGTCAGAAGTATTTAGATGATCCTGCAGATTTTGGGATGCTTCCTCAATTTTGGGTAGTACACAATCTTCTATAGTTGAAATTGAGACACCTAATAATAAGTAGAGAAACATGTTATTTTCATTGTACAAATGAAGCATCTAGCGTATCAACTGCTTGAAGCAAGGTTTTAGAAAGAGGGTAATAGTTTCAAAAAATAAAAATAAAAATAAAAATGAAGAACTCGTAGATTAACAAGCATCAAACACAATGAAGAACTCGTAGATTAACAAGCCCCACATGCCTAACTTTTCTATGCATCATCACTGACTTTGTCTGTGCATCAGTAATATCGCCAGGAGAGAGTTAGGAAAGGTTATGGGCAGAGAAGACAAAGGGTGGAGAAGCTGAAAGGTAGACAATGCTAGAGAGATGTGTAGGATGTTTGTAGAGAAGGTGGAGGAGTCAGGGAGGAAAGGCGCTGGGAGAGGATGGAGGAGTTGGGGGAAGTAATACTCGAGAAATGATGCGGAGTCGTCTCAGAAAGGGGTGCTCCGAAAAGGTTAGGTGTTGTGGTAATCACGCCCGACTCTAGTACTAAAAGAGATAAGCGGTCATTGTAAATATAATCAAATCACATAAAGAACTAAGGTTTAGCTATAACTGTTCCAATTATACAAGCTCGTACAATTCACAAGTTATAAATATTAAGATTCTTATGTCTAACTAATTAAATAGCCATTTTAGGTAGTAAATTAACAACTAAAGATACTAAGAGTTGGATACAAGATTAAGGAGGTTTATAGTTATGATTTCCCCAATAGTTGGAATCCTTCCCTCTACATCTCCTATAACATCGTCTAAGTATTCTCTACCGATCGTAAGTACTTTGGGTGTCGTAATTCTCTTTTGAGAAACCACCACAATTTACTAGACGTATTCTTTCGAACTACGCTAGTTGGCACTAATTCACCGCTCACTACAATCACACCAAGGTTTCGTTATTTCTAATCCTTCCTTTAAACCCTCAGTATTGATTTCTTACATAGGTTAGGAGGGATGTAGTTCAACGACTACCTAAAAGCATCCCTTTTTCTAGCAATACACAAAAGTCAATCGATGGTCATTCAATCAATAGCAATAAACAAGTAGTTGAACAAGTAGAAAAATCCAACGACTCAATTATATAAAAATATAGCAATATTTTATCCTACAAAAGGTTTCATCAAAACCTTAGATAATAAATTAGCTATTCATAATAGTATGAAAAACTACAATATGAAAATTCATAACCAATAAGGGAAAATTGGAAGAAGAAAGTGAAAAACTCGTAGAAAAATTCACCGCCTTGCTCCTAGCATATCCTTGCCTCCTTAGGTCGAATCCCATCTAAAATAATTCCAACCCCTCTCTTAGACATGTTAGAAAGTATTTAAAGGATAGGGTATAAGTCTCCAAGTCCAAAATGAGTAAAAAATAATTTATTCGCGGACTGGGGAACATGGCTATAAGCCAGGCAAGGCCTGATCTGAAGCGTGCGATAAGCCAGTCAAAGCCTGGTCTAAACCCTGGTTGAGCTCGCCTAAGACAGGTTGTGCGAGGTCTATGGTGAGGAGAAACGTGCTATAGAGCTGGCGATGTCTGACCTGATTCCAGGCTTGGGTACTTCGTGCTTTTGTGCTCTTGTAATGACTCGATCAGTTCTTTTGAAAATTAGCGTTTAGTTCGGTGGTTAAAGGTCTCGAGCAGCTTCGTGTTAAGTGTTATGACATGCGTGTGCGGTCGAGTTTGATTTTTCGGATATTTCGGAATGGATTTTGTCACGACCTAAAAACCATTATTCGTGATGGCACCTAAGACGATCCGCTAGGTAAGCCAACTAACCGAAAATACAATCCAAAAGAGATTATATAAAAATAGTAAAGAATTAAATGGACATTAACCAATTGGCCCAAGACGTGGTAGTACGAATCACGAGCTTCTAAGATTTGGAATTTCAAGACAGATACAAATAAATACATGTTCTGTTTGAAGGTTACATAAACAGATTAGCAATAACTTAAGCTATCATGGAGAAGTGGCAGCTATATCCAACCGCATGGACATCTTGCGAATCAGCATCCAACGTCACCAGCAGTTCCGCTCCAAAAATCTGCACACAATGTGCAGAAGTGCAGTATCAGTACAACCGAGCCCATGTACTGGTAAGTGTTTTGTCTAACCTCATCGAAGAGTGACAAGGCTTTAGTTGAAAGATGTTATTTGTTATAACATGTACGTTAGACTAACAGTATAGGCAGTTCAAAACATAATAGATAAAAGTACTGTATACAACTCTGTGAGACAATCAACAATAACTAGCAAGAATTACAGTAGAAGATTTACAATTATTCCTGGTATAAGAAGTGTATCCAAGATATCAAGTCGCATGGCACGGTAACACCTCTCGTGCTTCTATCCCATCCTCACCATATATAAATAAATTTATGTAACAAATTAATTAGCACGACAACACCCTTCGTGCGTTCAACTCATCCCTCCAAATGTACGTATAACAGAACCAACCATATGACAGAAACACAATAACAGGAATTACAAAGTAGGAAATACGCGAGTAACAACACTGGACAATGATATACATGTGGGCAACATTAAAGAACTAAACGGAAAGCACGTGAGTAATAACAACAATTGGAAAGTAAGGGATATCAACGTCAATTAACTAGCATATTGGAGGCCTAAGTACAAATATGAAAAATAATAAGGAAACACATGATCTTTACAAGTTAACAAGTAAGGGCGTGAATGACTAGCATGACGGAATACTTAAACTAGAGTGTGACGGAATAGGTATGACATGAGTATAATTTTAAAAGTAGAAAATAGGCATGGCATAGGCATGTTAAGCAAGTAAAAGACACGGACAACACAACAACAATTGAGATAGAGGTCAAGTACGGGACAATAACAACATATCACATAAAATATATAATTTCGACAATAACAGCTCAAGGTAAAGGCGGAAATGCATACACGGAAAACGGGTATCACATCATAATGCATGTCCCTTATCCTCACCTGTACGAAAACACCCTCCGTGCCATGACCTCACAATATTAAAAGCATAACAATATAAATAAAATGGCACGGTATAATCCTTCGTGCTTTTACTCTCACATGATATGGCATGGTATCACCCTTCGTGCTTTACACTCTTCCCTCACATGATAATGTATAAGAAATGTCACGACATCACCCTTCAAACTTTACACTCTTCCTCACATGATAATGAATATAAAATGGCACGGCATCACCCTTCGTGCTTTACACTCTTCCTCACATGATAATAAATGTAAAATGGAACGACATCACCCTTCGTGTTTTACACTCTTCCTCACATGATAATAAATATAAAATGGCACGGCATCACCATTCGTGCTTTACACTCTTCCTTACCAAGCATATGAATATCAATAAAATAGCAAGACGGGAAGTATAAACAACATTGAGAAGAGTGTCCAAATGAATATTCCAAACAAATTCTCAATCACTAATTTCCAGGCCAACAATGATTCAATGAACCCTCAAGGAACACATAATTCAAGTACTTCCACAAATCCCACAATTTATCAACAGTACAAGTATGGAATCTAGCATCTCAAAATATCGGCCGTAACAATGTATTAATGTTTATGCATAGGGATGATCAAATTAGAAACATCAATGTATTCTCAGAGTTCCATCAAATTTGATCAAGTTATAATAGGCTAAGTCTCGATTCTAACATTTAATACTAGGTTCTTAGTATCTAGAAGTCAAGTGAGGCATGAAGCAAGAAGTCACGAAATTCTACAAACATAAATGTAACATAATCTACCACCCAAGAATGATTAACCCTGGCACATACATATACACTCGTCACTTCATATATGTATCACCCCCGCAGGTAGAAAATAATGACAAATAAGAGGAAAAATTCTCTCAACAAAGTTAGGCAAAACACTTACCTCGAACAAGTCAATTACAATATTGAGCAAGCCAAGTGATGCTCCAAAAATGCCATCACGCGCATAGTGACCTCTGAACGTCTCAAAACTAGCCAAAAGCCACTCAAATACATCAAATAAAGCCCAAGGAAACAATTACAAGTGATAAAGATCGAATCCTAAATCAAATCCCAAATCAGGCCAAAAATCACACCTGGGTCCACGCCTCGGAACCCAATAAAGCTCACAAAATCCGACAACCCATTTAATTACGAGTCCAACCATACTAGTTTCACCCAATTCCAACTCCAAATCGATGTTCAAAACTCAAAAATTCATATTATAAAACTTTAGACAAAACCCCCCAAATTTCACTTTGAAATCATCAATCAAATCCCAAAAACAAAGATAGATTCATGAAATATAACCAAAACCGATTAGAGAACACTTACCCCAATCCATATGGTGAAAATCGCCTTCAAAATCGCCCAAATCTGAGCTTCCCAACTCAAAATATGACTGAATAAACAAACTTTTGTTTTATATATTTTTCTGCCAGTTATTCTGCCTCATTTCTCATGCCAAACAATCCTGAAACTCATTTTTATGCCTCCAATGGATTCCTTGTGAAATTTTAGTCAAGTTAGGCCTTTTGAAATCACTCAATTTGACCTTATAATGAAGGAGATATGTTGGTTTCAATATTTGCAAATAGTGCAGATTTTTAAATACGAATTCAATGTTAATTTCGTAATTAATATGAAATATGGCAACCCAATTTTTAGTAAAATGACCATAAATTCTTCATACGATGTCCAAATTCGATGATTCTTTTTGCTATCGCTTTGTAATTACTATACGTATCTAATACTTCAATCAAAACAGAAATCGGAGCCCGTTTTCTTAATGAGGTACCATTTATGCTTGAAGAAACGACGTTGAAACATAAGATAAACGAGCTCCACGCAGCCCAAACCTATCTGAAACTCACCCGAGCCCATCGGGACCACGCCCAAACATACCAACATGTCCCATAACATAACACGTAGATACTCGAGCCTTCAAAATACCGAGCAAAGTGTAGATACTCAAAACGACATGTCGGGTCGTCACATCCTCCACCACTTAAACACATGTTCATCCTAGAACGTGCCATGAGTCTTTTCAAATATACCAAATCACGGTGTACCCTTACTGAGCATAAACCCGGGGGGTGATCCCACGTTACCCTGATCCACATTTGCCTTTCAACACAACATAACTAGATATCCTTATTTCGACCTTGGTCCTTAAACATTAGAACTAAATCTCTATCATCCAGAATTCATTACAGGACCCTAATCCCACAACCACATATTGTATAAGTCTGAACAAGTTGTATCAAGTCACAACCATAACACAAGATGTAATCACATGATATACCCCATCCTTACTACCCAAAACAAATTCGGTTCCGGTAGAAAACCTCATACCGATTAGAACCTCGTTCAAAATCTTCATACCCTACCAGTGATGAAAGAAACATGCATAACCGCTTAACCACACATCTGATAAATAAGCCAAGAAACTACCTCGCCCGACCAGGGCCATTGTCCACATCCTCAACAAAATATAGTGTTATTCTTCCAAACCTTCCTCATCCAAACACAATAGCGCAAATCTCAGGTCTAGAAACCTCATCTCATCCAATACGAGCAGCCACACCGACAAGCATCAACAATAAACATATGGAGCCACACACAACCCGATTTCGTACACTACCAAGTAATAATTCAGATATGACAGATAACAGTAAGAAAACTAAATAAGAAAACTACTAAGCAAGTTAAGCAGGCAGGGAATGTTTATCATTTTACTATGAACTATTCTTAAGAAGGTGAAAGCAAAATACACGAAATAGAAATAAGAAGCCACATTTCATCACTGTACCGTTGCGGCGTGCAACCCAATCCCATCATATCAATCCATATAAGGTACCCTTCGAGCCATAATACTCGGGCTCACTGATCACATGTGCGTCAACATCAAGCACAAGAGAGTGTACAAAATATAATTGTGGGGAAAAATTATTAGGAACAAACAATACTGAGAAAGTCAAGCACATCTATGGTGCAATAAGCAAATCAACATAACAAAGGCCACCTCGCCCATACTGCCATGAGGCATAAACTGAATCACAATATGCGTGCGAAGAATCATGTAAGCCTCACAACCCGTCATAACATAGGAGAGAAACATACGACATAAACCAAGGCGCAAATAACATCCACTCCACCCAATGATATACATGTGGCATCAACTACGCAAGAGCAAGCAAATCCAACCTGATACAGAATACACACCCTCACTGGGCTCAAAGTAATCTCCAAACCAAATTCCCGTCATCCTCAAACATGTAATAAACCTTCCAAAAGTCTATAGCAACATTTCCATTACACCTACCATTAATCATCCAATCTTCTACACTCTTTCACAACTCGCAATCAAGGAATAGTCCACCAATAGGAACATTCAGTCTCTGAGCCTCACGAATACCCGAATTTTCATATCCAATCTCAACATCACTTCTCAAATAGTTGACACATAATTCATACTCCATTATCTCAAGGAGAAACACCCATAAATTGAAACACAATGTGCCTGCCAACAAGAGATCTCTACTTCGATGGGAATCCGATAATGCCAACAAGACTTCAAACACCCGAAATTGTCCGAGACATCAAGAACTTGCATCCTTCCCTCCAAAACTAAGTCGCAACCTTGTACATGCAACCTTTCAACCCCACACGTCGCATCGCCTATAACATGCTAACTCGTAACATTACGAAAGTCTCATAGTCAACTCTAAGCCATAGGAAAATTGAACACATCATCACCCGGGAATCTTTCATTTAACTCAATCCAGGAGAACACCACCATATGCAATATAGCTTCTATACCTGTAGAAAAAATCAACTCCGACCGTGTCTATAACCATGATAAATTCTCCGGAACTCAGTAATACATAATCGAGTAATCATAACCAATCGCTCTAACTGAATCGGGTCACGCAGACTACTAACCCGAAAGTAACTCAATCCGATATGACCGCCCTAAGGGAACTTCCTGAGAACCCAAAGCCATTTCTTGCATCAATCCAACATTGAAATATAGACCTTCCTTGAGAAGGAAATTCCACAGATCCGATTACTATTTGCTACCATTTTCAAGCCCACCCGCAAACAAATCCAAAAATCCTTAAAGGCTGCATAAGACCCGGAACTCTCCATTCTCGATAACTACTCATATTACTCTGATCTCTAATACAAAACTAATACGCATCGAGCAACCCGTGCTTCACCAGCATATGACCATCTAAAGAAATAACCAAGTAATATCTCGGTTGGAAGACTCCACCACTTAGCTCGAAGCCATAGATCACCTCATCGGCACCCCAAAGTACCATATCTTCACAGCATGCCCCGATCCCGTATGACTATTTAGCTGAATACTTCAAAAACTCATGCAATGCCGGTCATAGAACGCTCAAAGAAACTACCAAGCACTTACCCATCATTGCAATAGTCAAACAAGCTCCCCAAATACTCTGAAATGATTACATATGCACTCCATCGAATGGAAACCTCACACGAGACACACAATCAAAACTCATCATGCTAGATATGGCCCGCCGGTTATACTCAAAGTGACACCTTGCCATGAACCCACCTTAGTCACAATAGCTAGGACACCAGTTAATATTCCCAAATATGTGCTTACCAACTAGACATATGAACCTGCCTCATGCCATAAATGAACGACTAGAAAATTTAACACTGCATCTGCTACTGAGGCTAGACAACATATCGTAATTTATCTGCAGCATCACCGATCGTTGACACATAACGAATACTGAGTGCACAACACCACGTATGAGCGATTGGGAGGTGTCAAAGTCGTAGATTTCAAGCTGAAACAAGGCTGCACAATAAGGAAAAAACAAAGGGAATTTTTTTTCCCTAAAAGCCCTGTAACCTCCCGAAGATAGACATGGACGTCATCATAACGATCCGTATGACTCTATTAGATTCTTGCTCAAGACTCATAGAACCTACGAACCTAGTGATTTGATACCACCTTGTCACGACCCAAATACCATTAGTCGTGATGGCACCTAAGACGATCTACTAGGTAAGCCAACTAACAAAAAATACAATCCAAAAGAGATTATAGAAAAATAGTAAAGAATTATATGGACATTTACAAATTAACCCAAGATCAAGTAGTATAAATCACGAGCTTCTAAGATTTGGAATTTTAAGACTGATACAAATAAATACACGTTCTGCTTGAAGGTTACATAAATAGATTAGAAATAACCTTAGCTACAATGGACAGGTGGCAGCTATATCCAAACGCATGAACATCTTCCGAATAAGCATCCGACTTCACCAGCAACTCCGCTAAAAATCTGCACGCAATGTGCAGAAGTGCAGTATCAGTACAACCGAGCCCATGTACTGATAAGTATTTTGTCTAACCTCATCGAAGAGTGACAAGGCTTTAGTTGAAAGATGTTATTTGTTATAACATGTACGTTAGACTAACAGTACAGGCAGTTCAAAACATAATAGATAAAAGTATTGTATACAACTCTATGAGACAATAAATAATTACTAGCACGAATTACAGTAGAAGATTTATAATAATTCCTAGTATAAGAAGTGTATCCAAGATATCAAGTCGCATGGCACGATAACACCCCTCGTGCTTCTATCTCATCATCACCATATATAAATAAATTTATGTAACAAATCAATTAGCACATCAAAACCCTTCGTGCATTAAACTCATCCCTCCAAATGTACGTATAACAGAACCAACCATATGACAGAAACATGATAACAGGAATTATAAAGTAGGAAATATGCGAATAACAACAATGGACAAGGATATACATGTGGGCAACAGTAAAGAACTAAACGGAAAGCACGTGAGTAATAACAACAATTGGAAGGTAAGGGATATCAACGCCAATTAACTAGCATATTGGAGGCCGAAGTACAAATATAAAAAATGAGAAGGAAACACATGATCTTACAAGTTAACAAGTAAGGGCGTGAATGACTAGCATGGCGGAATACTTAAATAGAGTGTGTCGGAATATGTATGACATGAGTATAATTTTAAGAGTAGAAAATAGGCATGGCATATGCATGTTAAGAAAGTAAAAGACATGAAAAACACAACAACAATTGAGATAGAGTTCAAGTACGGGACAATAACAACATATCACACAAAATATATAATTTCGACAATAACAGCTCAAGGCAAAGGAGGAAATGTATACACGGAAAACAGGTATCACATCATAATGCATGTCCCTCATCCCCACCTGCACGGAAACACCCTTCGTGCCATGACCTCACAATATTAAAAGCATAACAATATAAATAAAATGGCATGACATAACCCTCCGTGCTTTTACTCTCACATGATATGGCACGATATCACCCTTCGTGCTTTACACTCTTCCCTCACATGATAATGTATATGAAATGGAACGGCATCACCCTTCGTGCTTTACACTCTTCCTCACATGATACTGAATATAAAATGGCACGACATGATCCTTCGTGCTTTACACTCTTCCTCACATGATAATGAATATAAAATGGCATGACATCACCCTTCGTGCTTTACACTCTTACTCACATGATAATGAATATAAAATGGCATGATACCACCCTTTGTGCTTTACACTCTTCCTCACATGATAATGAATATAAAATGGCATGGCATCACCCTTCGTGCTTTATACTCTTCCTCACATGATAATGAATATAAAATGGCATGACATCACCCTTCGTGCTTTACACTCTTAATCACATGATAATGAATATAAAATGGCATGATACCACCCTTTGTGCTTTACACTCTTCCTCACATGATAATGAATATAAAATGGCATGGCATCACCCTTCGTGCTTTATACTCTTCCTCACATGATAATGAATATAAAATGGCATGACATCACCCTTCGTGCTTTACATTCATCCTTACCAAGCATATGAATATAAAATGGCATGTCATCACCCTTTGTGATTTACACTCTTCCTTACCAAGCAAATGAATATCAATAAAATAGCAAGGCGGGAAGTATAAATAATATCGAGGAGAGTGTCCAAATGAATATTCCAACCAAATTCCCAATCACAGATTTCCAAGCCAATAATGATTCAATGAACCCTCAAGGAACACATAATTCAAGTACTTCCACAAATCCCACAATTTATCAACAGTACAAGTATGGAATCTAGCATCTCAAAATATCAGCCGTAACAATGTATTAATGATTATGCATATGGATGACCGAATTAGACACATCAATGTATTCTCAGAGTTCCATCAAATTTGATCAAGTTATAATAGGCTAAGTCTCGATTCTAACATTTAATACTAGGTTCTTAATATCTAGAAGTCAATTAAGGCATGAAGAAAGAGGTCATGAAATTATACAAACATAAATGTAACATAATCCACCCCCAAGCATGATTAACCCTGGCACATACATATACGCTCGTCACTTCATATATGTATCACACCCGCAGCTAGAAAATAATGACAAATAAGAGGAAAAATTTCCTCAATAAAGTTAGACAAAACACTTACCTCAAACAAGTCAATTACAATATCGAGCAAGCCAAGCGATGCTCCAAAAATGCCATCATGCGCGTAGTGACCTCTGAGCGTCTCAAAACTAGTCAAAAGCAACTCAAATACATCAAATAAAGCCCAAGGAAATAATTCTAAATGATAACGATTGAATCCTAAATCAAATCCAAAATCAGGCCAATAATCACACCTGGGGCCACGCCTCAGAACCCGATAAAACTCACAAAATCTGAAAATCCATTTAATTACGATTCCAACCATACTAGTTTCACTCAATTCTGACTCCAAATCGATGTTCAAAACTCAAAAATTTATATTATAAAACTTTAGGCAAAACCCCCCAAATTTTACTTTTAAACCATCAAGCAAACCCCAAAAATGAAGATGGATTCATGAAATAAATTAAAACCGGGCAGAGAACACCTACTCCAATCCATATGGTGAAAATCGCCTCCAAAATCGCCCAAATCCGAGCTCCCCAACTCAAAATATGACTGAATGAACAAACCCTTGTTTTATATATTTTTCTACCAGTTATTCTGCCTTTTTTCTCATGCCAAACGATCCCGAAACTCATTTTTTATGCCTCCAATGGATTCCTGGTGAAATTTTAGTCAAGTTAGGCTTTTGAATCACTCAATTTGACCTTCTAATGAAGCAGATATGTTGGTTTCAATATTTGCAAATAGTGCAGATTTTTAAATACGAACTCAGTGGCAATTTCATAATTAATCTGAAAAATCTCGCAACCTAATATTTAGTAAAATGACCATAAATTCCTCATACGATGTCCAAATTCGATGATTCTTTTTTGCTATAGCTCCATAATTATGATACAGATCTAATGCGTCAATCAAAACAGAAATCGGAGCCCGTTTGCTTAATGTGGTACCATTTATGCTTGAAGAAACGACGTCGAAATATAAGAAAAACTAGCGCAACGCAGCCCAAACCTATTTGAAACTCACCCGAGCCCCTCGGGACCACGTCCAAACATACCAATAAGTCCCATAACATAACACGGAGATACTCGAGCCCTCAAAATATCGAGCGAAGTGCAGATACTCAAAACGACATGTCGGGCCGCCACACGTTTAGCAGGATGATTCTTGTTTTACAAGCTTAAGTGGTAATAGTTGACCGGAGTTTGACTTTTAAGTAGACGACTCTGGAATGGTATTTAGATAATTCCAATAGTTATATATGGTGATTTTGGACTTAGACGTGTGTCCGAATTTGGATTTGGAGGTCTGTAGGTTAAGTTGATGCAATTTGGCAGAAATTGGAAAGTTGAAGGTTTGAAAGGTTGAGAGGTTTGATCGGGAATTGACTTTGATATCAGATTCAAATTTCTATTCCGGGAGTTGATATATGTCACGAACCCAAATCTAAACCAGTCGTGATGGCGCCTATCGTGGAACTAGGCCAGCCAAAACCACACTCAAAATCGTAATAAACTTCCATTTACATCATTACTAAACTGACAACCCATAAAGGTTTCTTTTAAGCATTTATAAAACAGATAAAGCTACACCAAATATTAAATACAAGCCCCGAGATCCCGGAGTCATTGGTCATGAGCATCTACAGAAAATACACAACTCAAAGAAAATAAACTCTATAATAATAAGCAAGAAAGAGCAGGACTGCGGACGCGTGCAGCTACCTCGCAAAATCTCTAAGACGAGCTTTGGAACAGATTCACAGCTCACTCTGCCCTAACACCTGGATCTGCACACAAGGTGCAGGGAGTAATGTGAGTACACCAACTCAGTAGTAACAAAAATAAATCAGGTCAGAGCAGTAAGAAACATATAAAATAAAATCATCATTTCACAATAAGCACAACCTTTCTTTCCAACAATGTATACGTTAAATCATCACGCTCAAAAGCCGATTTTAGTAAAAAAATCATTTGGAAATATACTTGCCAATAGTTTCAACATAACTTTCAAGAAGTTTAATGTAAAAATGATAAAAAAAAAAAAAAAGTCCATCGGGCAAAACACATTTCATAAGTTCAGAGTGAAAGTGGTAAAATCATAAGTAGCCCCTTGGGCAAAAACATGTATCAAAACCTGCCCCTCGGGCATACCTCACAGTCACTCATAATCATCCCCTCGGGAATACCTCAAAATCACTCATAATCATCCCCTCGGGCATACCTCACAGTCACTCATGCCTCTCAATCACTCGGCACTCGGCACTCGCACTCAGTAGGTACCTGCGCTCAGCCCAAGCGCTAATATCAAGTCACCTCGTGGCATATCATATCCTCACAATCAGGCCCTCGACCTCACTCAGTCAGAAACTCTCCAAAGCCCCTCAGGCGTATCAGTAAAAATGGGGTACTCGACCCTAAACATCATTTTATATCTCAAAATAGTGTAAATAAGGCTGAGTTTCAAAATCAGTTAAACATAACATGACTGGGTGTAAATCGTAAATCAACACAGTGAGGAAAATAGTAGTGAAAAATCACCCAATGGATCTAAACAAGTCGGCACGAGGCCCCAAACATGGCTTATAGCCTAAATATAGCAATAGTTTTAGAACACAATTTAAGATATGATTTAGAGTAAAAATACGCAACTCAATAGTTGCCGCGGAGAGGACCAAGTCTAATCCAAAAATCAGTACACACCACATACTCGTCATCCAACATGTGCGCCATTCTAAAAACAGTGAGAAATACGAAGTCTGGGATTTCATACACTCAGGACAAGATTTATAGTCATTACTTACCTCCACCCGGGCCAAAATACTAATCCGCGATGCTCTTGCCCCTCAAATCGGCTCTCGATTGCTCTGAATCTAACTAAAACCATATTAACATCATCAATATACGCTAAAGGAACAAAACCCAATCGAAAGCTATCAATTTCAAGCACAATTCCCGAAATTGGCCAAACCCAAGCCCCGGGCCTACATCTCAGAATTTTATAAAATTTATATCAATAGCATCCTCATCCCCCACGATTCTATACATACCAAGAACACCAAAATCAGACCACAATTTCCCACTCAAATTATCAAAAGAAATTTACAATTCTCATGCACCTAACCTCCCCAATTTTGGGTTTAAATCCAACAAATTTCCAGTTTAATTACTTAGAAAATGACATAGAATCGAGTTATGAAGTCGAAAATCTTATTTCCCTTCAATTTCCTCTTAAAACCCTCTCAAAAAGCTCTAAGCCCGCTCAACAATGGAGGAAAAATAGACTAAATTCGCAAAAAATGGCCTTTTATAAAACATTGCCCAGATCATTAACTCACTGCGATCGCGATGAACAAACTTAGTGCCTCCAAATTTTACTCATTGCGATCTCACCATTACCCATGCGATCGAGAAGCTTCGACTCCCTGAACTATGCGATCACATACCTATTCACGCGGTCGCAATTTACAATTGCAACAACCTCACGCGCCCCATTTTTCTTCTACGCGATCGCACAAGGAACCACGCGACCGCATTGCTCAAATCTGCCCAACCTATGCGATCGCAAACCTTATTATGCGATCGCATAGAACAAATCTGCTTGCCTCAATTCTTACTCTACGCGATCCAGGGTGAACTCATGTGACCGCAGTGTAGAAACCACTGCTGCTAAAACACTAGAAAACCAGTAATCTCCCAAAGACCAAAAGTGCCCGTTTGAGCATCCGAAATACACCCGAGGCCCCCGACCTCAACCTAACCTACCAACATATCCCATAACATCATTCAAACTTATTCGAGCCTTCGAAACACCAAAAACAACGCAAAAACACCAAAATCACATTAAATTCAAGCTTATGAACTTTGAAACTTCTAAATTCCGCCAATGATGCCGAAACCAACCAAAACACGTCTGAATGACCTGAAAATTTGTACACACATAAAAAATGACATTACGAACCTGTTCCAACTTTCGAAATTCCATTCCGACCCCGATAGCCTATTTTCCAGTGCTGACCGGAAATCGCCAAAAACTAACTTTCGCTAATTCAAGCCTAATTCTACACCGGACATCAAAAATTCATTCTGAACACACTCCTAAGTCCTAAATCACCTAACAAACTATCCGAGCCATAAAATCTATATTCCGAGGTCATTTACCAATAAGTCAACTCCCAGTTGACTTTTCCCACTCCTAAGCCAACTTAAGAGACTAAGTGTCTCAGTTCTCACCACGACCACTCCGAACCCGAACCAACCGACCAACACAACATAAATAGGCTAAGCAGCATATGATAAAGCAGAAACGGGGGAAACAGGGCTACTACTCTCGGAACAACCGACCGGGTCGTTACATCCTCCCCCATTTAAACATACGTTCGTCCTCGAACGTGCCAAGAGTTATTCTCCAACAACATCAACTGCCGCGTAACCTCACCATACACATACTCGGGGGGTGATCCCACGTCACCCTATCCCATATAGGTCTAATAGCACAACACAATTGAAATTTCAAAATCCAATCCTGACCCGTAAACCTTAGAACCAAATTCCCACTTCTGAAATAATATACAAGATCAAAATTCCACAACTATAAACTGAACAAGTCTGAACATGCTGAATCAAGCCATATACGCAACCCCCGATGCAATCACATAATATACCGCATGACTCAAACACTCATAGCGATAACTCCTAATCACAAAAGCTGCTCAAACAACCCAATACCGGTATATAATCTCTTATCAAGAAATGCCTCGCTCTAACACTTTCATATACCGTCGATGATGAAAGAAACACGTAGAAACTAACACCCATTCGTCCGATCAGTCAGACATGAAGCTCCCCCTTCCCAAACAGGAATTATAGCAGATTTCTAAGCCAACTTCCGATATTTATCCTTCCAACTATGTAGTAGTTAATTCTGACAGTATTCATTCTAGGTCCAATGACCTCTGCCCATTCGACACGACCACTCTGATGACATGACACATCAATACAATTCAAAGCCATAACCTGTGCAACTCGTGCACTCAATAGCAGCATCCCAATGTACTCAAATTATATAAAGGATTCACACGAGAGGATCATCCCGCCATTAAAAATTACCGCCACAACACCATGCTAAGAGCCTGACACTCATCGAAAATCAAAACTCATGAATCTGACACCAATGATCATACCTTCACATAAGTTTGCTACAAATGCGTGATACCAGCCAAACGTTGGGTCACATGAAATACTTCCAGCCACTTGGCTAAAAACCAATAGCCATTCGAAATTCGACATTAAGTATTCAAAGTGCATTGCCATGACCACGGGGAAATCGGACGATACCATGCCACACGAATCAGAAAGAACATAACCAATATGTCTCAACCTCGCAATACCAATTACTTACCTTACTCAAATCTAACTGTAAAGCCCAACTAGAATCGCACCATATGTGCATATAACCAATAATCACAACTCCTCACAACACCGGAGGGTAACTCATAGATCACTCCAGAACATGAATAAACTCAATCACAATACATTCCTCAACAATAGAAATTCGGAGCCTACAATTCCGACCCGGTGCAGAACACACACCCATACTAGCCTACCAATAACCATAAATCAACTCTGGTCACCACAAAAGATAGATAACTCACCGAGAAGTTCACAATGACTAAACCATGGTACATACTAACATCTGGCTAGCTTGCTCGCATCTTCACAGTTCGCTATCACAAAATAACCTGTTTATGAGAACTCTCAGTCTCGAAGTCCATGTGGTGAACGAATTACTATATCTGATCCTAACTCCACTGCTCGAATACTTAACACATCCCTAATACTCAATCATTCCACGAGGGATACCCTTATAATTGTTCCGTGTTACCATGCAACCTTGAATATCAGCAGCCGATCCAACAAGAGAGCGTCGAAGTACCAATGAAGTACCCTTAACTCCACACATGACCTTTCTAAAATGTATACCCTCATGACGCCACCCAACAGTGCTATCATCTACCTAGTCGTCTGAAATTGCCGATGCTGTCTAAGAAATTTGTTTTGACCTTCCTTCCAGAACTGAACCGTGACCTCACATATGCAAATCTCAACTCTACCCAACATACCGCACACGCCATGCCATCCTAGGGAAATTATGGGAACTTCATGATCCCTTCCGAGCCACAAGCAACTACGTACCCAACTAGCCAAGAAATTCCAAAATTATCCCATTTAGAAGAAAAATCACTATACATCACCTGCACCTCACGCCATAAGAAAATATGCATCTTTAACCGTGGTAGACACCATCAGGAACTATCCGAATCCCATTTTCACAACACCAAACCGTCAGGACTGAATCCTTCTAACTTAACCAAGCTATGCAGGCCACCAAAAACCCAAGAGCATTTCTAAGAAACACCTGTAAAAACTCATTACCTCATGAACACCCAAAGAACTAATCATATCCCTTATCATGCCGATCCGACCTACTACCAAGTTGTCCTATTTATCCAAGTTCCTTCTGACTTACCTTCGAATTGCTTCTTCTCCTTGCCATAATACTGTAATTTTCAACCCAGACTCACCACACACGACCCAAGCACAAAACCATACCGTCTAAGGCTCATAAGCCGCCGAATACTCTCTTAAATATCCCAAAAAGTACCACATTCAAAATATTTACCCTGAAGAGATTTCCTGCGAATCTAAATCCATTACCTTCACCTTCCTGATACTGATATGTAGAATCCATGATGATGTAGAAATGCCACAAGTCTTGACACTCTCCAATGTAAATCTCAATCGCACTGTCCAATTAGACAGAATCGACCTGACCCATTTGCATACTAACATACTAGGAAAGTAATCCACTCACTTGAAGACACAAGCAAATTCATACACTGCACATATTACACCTTTTACAATTTTTAGTCAATCATTCAATAGAACCCAATTACCCAATAGAGTACATTACGACCTATATCGAAGAAATTTTCATTACTCGAGTCATCCCCAGACCCCACATCTGCAGGTCATAACTGATTTACCAATATACCTCGAACTAAACCAATACAACACATAATCGTGTAATCAACTCATCATTAACAGACTCCCCCACTTGGCTCAAAGACAACGATCGAGACAACCAATAACTTACAACGCCCATAATAACACAACTCGTCTAACAACTCAAGTCATCTGCAAATATTGCATTCACCAAGTAATAGTCATGCTAACTTCCACAATCTATCTAAACTCAAATTACAACATATATCATTTACTGGTAGAAGAGAACTTACTACAGAACAACATAAGGATCACACACCCCAGGACAACCCGAATGAGATACCCCTGCCCGCTTAGCCTCAAATTGATATCTCTCTATACACTTCTGAAGACCATAACTATCACACAATCACTATACTCTTTTGCATCTAAACACAAATAATGCCTACCCTCGAGGCATCATAATACGCGGTACGAACCTGAAGCTGATGGCAGAACTAACACTGGTGCGGTGGTCAAAGAAATATTAAGCTTCTGGAAGCTCTACCCACACACGTCTGACCACATGGATACCCTCACTGGATATAACGTATCGCAAGAATGCTACTGAATTGGGCCAAGATTCATACTTGGAGAGCCTTGCGTATAGCCTTTCCTCCCTGAATCCTTATAATGCCATCCTCAAATACTGAGTATGCTACTCCTGGCTACGCGTATATGCCAGGATGCCATCAATGAATACAATAATAAAAGAGTGCTAATACGGCTGGAATACACCGTTAATCAAATACATGAACGCTACTGGGGCAATGATCAGCCCAAAAGACATCACCGGGAACTCATAACACAACAGAAGGATCCGGTGCACTCCACAACTGAACAACATAAGAGACCCATACACTCACGACTCGAGGCCATGTGCCAACTCCAGACAGAAGTCGAACACTCAATAATTCTTGCTATTTATCCGACCCATCCCTTTTTGTCACAATCAAACAATCTGAACACAGCTAACCCTCAAATCACGCTCACCATGTATCCATCTAGTCACCAGTTCTCATCAATAAGAACACAAACGGACATATAAGTCCCCAAATGCACGACACACACAATCGAAATCTTAGCATTCAAGCCACATAATGAATCCGACCTCAAGTCCTCCAGACTGGCCCATTACCAACATGCCAAAATCACATCTCATCTATGGAAATCACAAGCCGTAGATGCATAGCTGATACCAAGCACTCTTGTGCGCCTTCAAATACATGGAAGGAATTCAAGAGTTACACTCTTGGCTGAAATAAATGGATTCGCACGACAAGAATTCAAGAATGTGAGGTTTCCTAAGGGTTCTGCAGCCTCTCGAAGATAAGTACAGATGTCTTCGTACCTATCCGCAAGACTCTAGTAAACCTACTCATGACTATTGAGTCCTATGTAACCTAGGCTCTGATACCAACTTGTCACGACCCAAAATCTAAGCCAGTCGTGATGGCGCCTATCGTGGAACTAGGCCAGCCAAAACCAAACTCAAATCGTAATAATCTTCCATTTACATCATTACTAAACTGATAACCCATAAAGGTTTCTTTTAAACATTTATAAAACAGATAAAGCTACATCGAATAATAAATACCTCGAGACCCCGGACTCACTGGTCATGAGCATCTATAGAAAATACACAACTCAAAGAAAATAAACTATATAATAATAAGCAGGAGAGAGCAGGAGTGCATACGCGTGCAGCTACCTCGCAAAATCTCCGAGACGAGCTCTGGAACAGCTTCACAGCTCACTCTGCTCTAACACCTAGATCTGCACACAAGGTGCAGGGAGTAATGTGAGTATGCCAACTCAGCAGTAATGAAAATAGATCAGGTCAGAGTAGTAAGAAACACATAAAATCAAATCATCATTTCACAATAAGCATAACCTTTCTTTCCAACAATGTATACGTTAAATCATCACGCTTAAAAGCCGATTTTAGTAAAAAAATCATTTGGAAATATACTTGCCAATAGTTTCAACATAACTTTCAAGAAGTTTAGTGTAAAAATGGTAAAAATCATAAAAAGCCCCTCGTGCAAAACACATTTCATATGTTCAGGGTGAAAGTGGTAAAATCATAAGTAGCCCCTGGGGCAAAAACATGTATCAGAACCTGCCCCTCGGGCATACCTCACAGTCACTCATAATCAGCCTCTCGGGCATACCTCACAATTACTCATAATCATCCCCTCGGGCATACCACACAATCACTCATGCCTCCCAATCAATCGTCACTCGGCACTCGGACTCAGTAGGTACCTGCGCTCACTGGGGGTGTATACAGACTCCGGAGGGGCTCCTTCAACCTAAGGGCTAATATCAAGCCACCTCGTGGCATATCATATCCTCATAATCAGGCCCTCGGCCTCACTCAGTCAGAAACTCTCAAAAGCCCCTCGGGCGTATCAGTAAAAACGGGGTACTCAACCCAAAACATCAATTTATATCTCAAAATAGTGTAAAAAAGGCTGAGTTTCGAAATCAGTTAAACATAACATGACTGGGTGTAAATCATAAATCAATACAGTGAGGAAAATAATAGTAAAAAGCCCCCAAGGGGTCTAAACAAGTCGGCACGAGGCCCCAAACATGGCTTATAGCCCAAATATAGCAATAGTTTTAGGAAACAATTTAACATATGACTTAGAGTAAAAATAGGCAACTCAATAGTTGCCGCGGAGAGGACCTAGCCCAATCCAAAAACCAGTGCACGCCACATACTCGTCATCCGGCATCTGCGCCATTCTAAAAACAGTGAGAAATACGAAGTCTGGGGTTTCATACCCTCACGACAAGATTTATAGTCATTATTTACCTCCACTTGAGCCAAAATATTAATCCGCGATGCTCTTGCCCCACAAATCGGCTCCCTATTGCTCCGAATCTAACAAAAACCAGATTAACATCATCAATATACGCTAATGGAACAAAACCCAATCGAAAGCTATCAATTTCAAGCACAATTCCCGAAATTGGCCAAACCCGAGCCCCGGGCCCATGTCTTGGAATTTTATAAAATTTACATCACTAGAATCCTCATCCCCCCACGATTCTATAGATACCAAGAACACCAAAATCAGACCACAATTGCCCACTCAAATCATCAAAAGAAATTTCTCATGTACCTAACCTCCCAAATTTTGGGTTTAAATCCAACAAATTTCCGGTTTAATTACTTATAAAACAACATAGAATCGAGTTATGAAATCGAAAATCTTACCTCCAAGTGATTCCCTTCGATTTCCTCTTCAAACCCTCTCAAAAAGCTCTAAGCCCGCTCAACAATGGAGGAAAAATAGACTAAATTCGCAAAAATGGCCTTCTATAAAACACTGGCCAGATCATTAACTCACTGCGATCGTGGGACCACCCACGCGATCGCGAAGAACAAACTTACTGCCTTCCATTTTACTCATTGCGATCGCACCATTCCCTACATGATCGCGAAGCTTCGACTCCCTGACCTATGTGATCAGCGTACCCATTCACGCGATAGCGAAGAACAAATGCAACAACCTCACGTGCCCCCCTTTTTCTTCTACGCGATCGCACAAGGAACGACGCGACCGCACTGCTCAAGTCTGCCCAACCTATGTGATCGCAAACCTTATTACACGATCACATAGAACAAGTCTGCTTGCCTCAATCCTTACTCTATGCGATCGTGGGTGAACTCATGCGATCGCAGTGAAGAAACCACTAGTGCTAAAACACCAGAAACCAGCAATCTCCCAAAGACCAAATGTGCCCGTTTGAGCATCTGAACTACACCTGAGGCCCCCGGGACCTCAACCAAACCAACCAACATATCCCATAACATCATTCAAACTTAGTCGATCCTTTGAAACACCAAAAATAATGCAAAAACACCAAAATCACATCAAATTCAAGCCTATGAACTTTGAAACTTCTAAATTGCGCCAATGATGCCGAAACCAACCAAAACACGTCCGAATGACCTGAAAATTTGCTCACACATCCAAAATGATATTATGAACCTGTTCCAACTTCTGGAATTACATTCCGACCCCGATAGCCTATTTTTCACTACCGATCGGAAATTGCCAAAAACTAACTTTCGCCAATTCAAGCTTAATTCTACACCGGACATCCCGAACACACTCCTAAGTCCCAAATCACCTAACGAAGCTATCTGAGCCATAAAATCTACATTCTTAGGTCGTTTACCAATAAGTCAACTCCCACTTGACTTTCCCACTCTTAAGCCAATTTAAGAGTCTAAGTGTCTCAGTTCTCACCACGACTACTCCCAACCCGAACCAACCAACCCAATACAACATAAATAGGCTAAGCAACATATGATAAAGCAGAAATAGGGGAAACATGGCTATTACTCTCGGAACGACCGATCGGGTCATTACTGTATAGCTCCGCTTTGTTATTTAGAAAATGCATGCAAACTTTTACGTCATTCCGAGTTGATTTGATATGTTTCGGCGCGAGTTGTAGAAGTTAAAAGTTCATTAATTTCGATTTGAGGCATGATTCATATTTTTGATGTTGTTTGATGTGATTTGATACCTCGAGCGAATCTGCATTGTGTTATGGAACTTGTTTGTAGGTTTCGACAAGGTCCCGGGGGCTTCGGGTGTGTTTCGGACGTCCTACAAGCCATTTCCTCCTATTTTGTATTGCTGATCTTATATCTGGTGCCTTCTTAATCATGATCGCGAGTATATTGTCGCGTTCGCGTAAGGTAATTGGGAGGCAGGCAATATTTTTTCTTCGTGTTAGCTAATAGGTGGATGCATTCGCGGGGCTTATGAAATTATCTCTATGCGGTCATGGAAGAGTAACCGCATTCGCATAGTAGGTGAGACCGATTGGGCACCAGTCATTTTAGCCTTCGCGTTCGCACGGTCGAGGACGTGTTCACGTAAGCACAATGAGGTAAATCATCGTGTTCGCGGTCGTGTGTCGAGTTCACATATGGTCATTCTGAAGCTTATTATTTTGTGCTTCGCGATCGCGAGGCATGTTCCGCGATCGCGTAAGAGGGATACCTGGGCAGAAATATAAGAACTCTATTTCGAGGGTTGGACTATTTTTATCATATCTTGAGTTGTAGACCTCGAATTTGAGCGATTTTAGAGGGGTTCTCCACGTGTTGGATTGGAACAAGTGTTCTTTAGCCGGATTTGATTTTATTTCATGATTCCATCTTTGGTTTACCATTAAATTAGTAGTTTGAGTTGGGAAAAAGTGCAAACTTTTGTGAAAAGTTTCAAAAATATGATATAATGATTTGAAAGATGATTTGATGTCGGAATTGGATAACTTGGTATGATTCGACTCGTATCGTAATAGGTGTTCGAATTTGCTAAATTTTGTCGGGTTCCGAAGGTCCGGGATTGGCTGTTTGTGTTGACTTTTTAGTTTTCATTAAAGATCGAAATATTAGCAATTATTTCCTATTGTTTTTATTTATAATATTAAGTTATTTTGGTTAGATTTGAGCCGTCCTGAGGTTATTTCACACGACAAGTTCATTTTAGAGTATCAGTCTAGCTTCTTTGAGGTAAGTATATTGCCTAACTTTGTGGGGGGGGGGGGGGGGGGACTACCTCTTAGGATTTGAGCCGTTTGTGCTATCTGTGTCATGTGAAAGTCGTGTACCTGAGGTGAGAGTACGTACTCGGGCTTATATGTGGAAAATTGACCGGCTTAGACTCTAGGCTTCTTTCGTATAGTTATTTGGAATTGATAGCACATGTTATATCTTTTATTCTCCATGCCTACTATCGCATGCTTTATTTGGAGTTGTCGTTACATGTCACGTTCTTTACTTGTTGAGTTTCCTCTTATATGCTTCATATGAAGTTTTTATCACTCTTTTCATTATGTGATTTCTTTTATTATTGAGTTACTCTTAGTTGAAATTGTTGTTACATGATATCTTTTTGTTGCCGGATTATTCTCATACACTTAGACGTAGTACTAGTTTGTGCCATCTCTTTCATTGTTAGCCTAATTCATGTACTAGGTGTGGAAGTTTTCCATTTCATGGAAATAGTTTAACTATTGAGTTTATCCTTAAACAATTAATCGGAATTGAGGTTATTGAAAGTCTTTAAATATATTTTAATTGAAGTTGTGTTAAAAAGGGAGTGTCGTTCCTTGTTGAATTACTTTTGCATTCCTTTGTTATTATTGAGATTCTAGACACATTATGTTTGAGCCGTGGGCTATTTGTTGTGGAAATATTGTTATTGTTGGATCTTTAGAAAGGTACAACCTATGGGCACTTGTGTTACAAGTTGATACGTCATGTTATTGTGATGTTAGCATTTGTGAATTGTTGTTTAGTTTTAGTTGTTTTTACGCAAAGAATAAGGGTGGTGTTTCACTGTTGTTGTTATGTGGAGTATAAGGATGACAACTCACCGTTTTTGTTATGTGGAATATAAGGGTGGCATTTCACCATTGTTATTGTTATGCGGGGTATCAAGGTGGCATCTCACTGTTTTTGAACGTATGGAGTGATACGGGTGGCTATTGTGTTAATGTCCAGGCGGAGGGATAAGGGTACCTATTATGCAAAGATATACAGATGGCTATAGGAGAGATGAGAGTGGCTAATGATAATGTTAGGGCGGAGTGATACGGGTGGCTAACAGAGAGATAAGGGTGGCAAATGTCTGTGCGATAGCTCGGGGACATTGCGTTAGTGATTTTCGTGTGATGGTGTGCTTTATCTTGTGTTTGTCATAAACCTTACGTGACTTGTGTTGCTTCGATGAGTTACCCGATGTCTTTGATATTACTTATTGACTTGGGTTGTAGTATTACACTCGCACAAGCATACACCATAGCACGCCACTTATACTAGCTCTTGAGTACGAAACATGACACTTATTGATCATACCCATGTGTTCTTGTATTATCCGTTTCCATGTTTATATTATGAGCCTGTGACCATGCCTGGCGAACTGTGATTGTGAGCCTGTGATCATGCCGGGCAGATTGTGGTTGTGAGCCAGTGGTTATGCCAGGCAGTTTGAGATATTGGCATGTGAGTCATCTATGCGGTTGTGATTTGAAATGTGGGAACAAGGTGCCGTGAGTAAAAGATGATGGGTTGAGACCTGTGACTCTTCACTATAAGATGAAATATCACAGAGTGATTTTGTTTTCGAATTTGTTTAGAACAGTTGATTAATTGGTTTTCCCGTGTTTGTCCATAACTGGTTTCAATAATACTTCACGGTGTTCTTATTGCTTTTACTGTTCATGTCACATTTATATTGTGTAGCTGTCTACTGATTTCTGCTATCCATTATTTGCTTTGTCTTCTATACGGTATAGGTTATTTTATCTAGTGAGTGTCTTGACTTGTACCTGGTCACTACTCTCCCGAGGTTAATCTTGATACTTACTAGGTACCGACTGTGGTGTATTTATACTACACTTTTGCACATTTTTGTGCAGATCCAGGTACTTCAAAATTTGTTGATTGTTAGATAGCGGATCAGATATTGCTGTGGAGACTTCAAGGTATAAGACCGTCGCATTTGCAGGCTTCGAAGTCACCTTTAGAAATTATTTATGTACAATTTATTTCTATTCCGGAACAATTGTATTTAGAGATTTTTAGTGAACTAAGTAAAGCTTATGACTTATACTACTTGTTTTTGCATTGTTGGCTTTGTATAAATAATTTTTGTTTCATATTCAATTTTCTTGGTCGAATTTTTGCCATTAATTCAATAAGTGTTAGGCTTACATAGTCTTAATGACTAGGTGACATCACGACATCCTACAGAGGAAAATTGGGGTCGTGACTAGTTGGTATCAGAGATCTAGGTTCATAGGTGCTACGAGTCATTAACGAGTTTAGTAGAGTCTTGCGGATCGGTATGGAGACGTCTATACTTATCTTCGAGAGGCTATGGAACAATTTGGAATAATCTCCACTTCTTTATTCTTGTCGTGCGGATTTGCTGATTTCAAAGTTGAGCCTTTGTATCTCTATTCTCTCATAGATGGTGAGGACACGCGCTACTGGATCAGTTGAGCAGACACCCACACCCCCGCTACTGTCGAGAGAGGCTGTGGCTAAAGAGGGGCACATTCCACAGCTAGAACAACTGCCAGAGCAGTAGTTGAGGAGCCTCTAGTTGCTTCGGTTAGGGGAGAGGCACCAGAGGCAACTGTTGTTACCCCTGGACTTCAGGAGACTTTAGCGTAGTTGCTGAGCATGTTTGGTATATTGACTCAGGCAGGATTGATCTACATTTCACTAGCTACTTCACAAATTGGGGAGGATCTCAAACTCTAACCGCCCGTACTTCAGAGTAGCGAGCTCACATCGGTCAGGTCCCGGGTGTGGTGCCGGTACAGCCTGAGGTCAGGCTAGGGGCCTCAGAAGAGGATGAGAAGAGGCTTAAGAGTTTAAGAGGTATAGTCCACTTACTTTCAATGGCACAACTACCGAGGATGCATAGGGATTTCTACAGAAGTGTCACTGTATTCTCTGCACCATGGGTATTGTGGAGGTATGCCGAGTTGCTTTTACCATATTTCAGCTGTCGGGAGCAGCATATCAGTGGTGGCAGGTATATGAGGAGGGTAGACCAGCCGATGTAGTACCACCCACTTGGGCTCAGTTCTTAGAGATGGTTTGAGAGAGTTTGTTCCCCAGACCATTCGGGATGCATAGCGTGCAGGGTTTGAGCAGCTACCTCAAGGAACCATGACGGTGTTAGAGTAAGCCATTAGGTTTAATGAGTTATCCCGTCATGCGCCTACTTTGGTTCCTACAGTCATAGAGCGAGTCCAAAACTTCATTGAGGGGCTCAGTTATGATCTTAGATTATGCATGGCTCGGGAGTTGCAAACTAATACTCTATTTCAGAAGGTGATGGAGATTGTTAGGATGTTAGAGCATATTCGGGGTGAGAAAAGGGAGGCTAAAGAGAATAAGAGGTCTCGAGGTTCTGGAGTGTTTAGTGGATTCTACTCTTCAGCAATGACCCATCATGGCGGAGGCTCGGGCAGTCGGCCAGTTTCGTCCGCACTTCAGACTACTCATGGTGCTCCAGTTAGTCAAGGTACTCATGTGGGATAGTCATATTTTAGTGCACCCCTAGCACGGGGTTCCTACATCGGTTATTGTAATTATCCGGCACAGACTCAGTACGAGCAACCTTTCCCACAGAGGGGTTATTTTGAGTGTGGTGATACTAGGCATCTCACGAGTGATTTTCCAAACTCAGGAGGGGCGGATTTCATCTATGGGCTCCATTTTAGTTTCTACTCCACCTGCACAACCAATTAGGAGCGGAGGACATGCGGGTAGAGGGTGCCCTAGAGGGGGAGGCCCGACTTGTTGATATGATTTCTATGGTACGGCTGAGGCTGTTGCACTAGATGGTGTCATTACAAGTATGGTTTCTATTTGTTATAGAGGAGTATCATTCTTATTTTGATCCGGTTCTGCTTATCAGGGTGAGTCTTTCTATCTTGCTTCACATATGGGTAAGTTTCATGATTTTGTACTCTACTTATGTGTTTACCTTGTTGGGAGATTCAATAGTGGTAGCCCATGTCTAATCATTTTGTTCTGTTCACTATTGAGAGCTATGAGACCAGTCGTAACTTTCTGTTACTTATTACGGTAGGTTTAGAGGTATTTTCCGAATGGTTTGGTTACAATTTGTGATTTAGATGCTCTACCGGTATGGGGAGTTCGTTAAGTATTTTGATTTTGTTTTGTGGAATTGAGTTAGTGGAAGTTTACGGTTGTTTTTAGGCGTATTCTAATTGTGCTGTAGAGTTGAGGGTGAGACCCTCGCGTTTTCATGTGATTTGATATGTTTAAACTTAGTTGAGGGTGAAATCCTTGTGATTAGTTCATATGTTTTGATTCTCCCTTGTGGAATTGATCCGCATTATGGTACTGGTAGAGACTTGTACCTGTCAAGCTTGTTTGATAAACCTGTCATGTGTTTCTCTTTGCATATTTAGTCATATTCGTGTTGTGCTTATTGGGTTTCAGTTACGAGGTGTGTTCCTAGGTGGTGTTTTGTTGATTCGTGTGAATGGTTCATGGGGTCTTCATGTTTCTGGCATCATCGTCAATGTTGTGAAGGTTTGGGACAGGGTTCTACATGATATGAGGTTAATTGTCGATGCTGGATTTGATTACAGGTAGCCATTATGGCCAAAGTCGTTGTTATGGGCATGTGTGATGAGTTACATCGTGGGGTTGTACCTTGTGGGTGTAGGAATGAGCTGTTGTAGCTGGATGGGGCTAATAGCGTGTGTTGATGTAGGAATCGAGGCTTTGGTTCAAAGGCTTATTAGTGTTGGTGGAAGGAATAATCTTCAGTTGAGATGGTGTTGTTGGGCTTATGTGGATTGGGGTGGATTGGGTCCACCCGCGAGTATATGTATAGTGAGTACATTCAGCGATTTGATGACTTCAAAATGGTTATCGGCACGTTCGAGGACAAACGTTTGTTTAAGAGGAGGGGGATGTAACGAGTTGAACGATCATTTTGAGAATTAGCGTTCCGTTTAGTGGTTTAAGGTCTCGAGCAGCTTTGTATTTAGTATTATGACTTGCGTGTGCGGTCAAGTTTGATTTTTGGGTATTTCAGAATGGATTTAGAAGGATGGTTCTTGTTTTAGAAGCTTAAGCGGAAAGAGTTGACCCTAGTTTTACTTTTGTGTAGACGACTCTGGAATGGTGTTTTGATGATTCTAATAAATTCATATGGTGATTTTGGACTTAGTCGTGTGTCCGAAGTTAGATTTGGAGGCTGTAGGTTAAGTTGATGCAATTTGGAAAATTTTGGAAAGTTGAAGGTTTGGAAGGTTGAGAGGTTTGACTGGGAGTCGAATATATTGATATCGGGTTCGAATTTCGATTTCGGGAGTTGGTATAGCTCCGTGGTGTCATTTGGAACATGCATGCAAACTTTGACGTCATTCCGAGTTGATTTGATATATTTCGGCGCGAGTTGTAGAAGTTGAAAGTTCATAAGATCATTAAGTTTGATTTGAGGCGCGATTCAATGTTTTGATGTTGTTTGATGTGATTTGAGGCCTCGAGAAGGTCTGCATTATGTTATGGAACTTGTTGGTAGGTTTTGATGGTGTCCAGTTTCGGACGGGCTACCGGCCATTTCTTCCTATTTTGGATTGCTGATATGATATTTGGTGCCTTCTTAATCGCGATCACGAGTATATTGTCGCGTTCGCGTAATGTAATTAGGAGGCAGGCAATATTTGTTCTTCGCGTTCACGAATAGGTGGACTCATTGCGGAGCTTGAGAAGTTAGCTCTAGGCAGTCGCGGAAGAGTAATCACGTTTGCATAGTGGGTGAGACCGGCTAGGCACCAGTCATTTTAGCCTTCACGTTCGCATGGTTGAGGACGCGTTCGTGTAGGAACAATGATGTAAATCACCGCGTTCACGGTCAGCGTGTCGCATTCGCGTACGGTCTTTTGGAATCTTATAGTCTTGTGCTTCCGATCGCGAGGCATGTTCCACTGTCATGCCCCAACTTTGGGGAGCACGACCGACGCTCAACCAAGTGAACCCGGTCTTGCAAGCCTTTCAAACATATACTACCCGATTCATTCATATTCCAGAAAGGGAACACATCACCGTTTGTTAACCCAGGGAGAGGTCAGTTATATAAATATACATACGTTGCTAGCTCATTCTTCCTTACATACATTATGCGATAATCAAACTTCCAAAATTACGTACATTTTATGATTAAGTGGAATAGGACTTCAACATAGAACTTGATTCGATAACATCCCCGACACCCATACATGACCCACATAAACATCTGCGGATCTTCTATAGATACAAAAGACAAACGTGACAATACTGGTAACAAGGCCCCGACTATACCTCAAAATATAGTAACTTTTACAAAAGACAAAAAACATATACTATACATGATCCTCGGAAGAAACGGGCTCACCAAGACTGCTGTGAGGAGAAAGAGTGAGGGCACCACTATTGGTGATCAACGCTATATGCAATAGAACCACCTACATCTATTCAAATATGTAGCGCCCCCCGCAAAAGGGACGTTAGTACCATCGAATAGTACTAGTATGTATGAACAACTCCACTCTAAAATAGAACAAACAACAAAATAGGTAGGAAGGTAGTCATGGAAATCACATAGCACCTCACAGGAATAGAGAATCACAAGTAGGGGTCACATATTTTTTTATTTTGTCTTTCCATTCTTTTGATTAATAGTCTCTTAATTTCGAGTGCCACAATTTATAATGCCACCGTGTCTTTTTACACGGAGTCCGGTCTCGGCCCGACCGTATAAGCCATCCCAAGTGAGACAAAACCATATCCACAACTTATATATGTGTTTCCAATGTAAATGCCACCATGTGTACAACATGGCATCTGATCTCGGCCTGATCGGCTAAGCCATCTCACTTGGTACATCACCATTTGAATTAATTACTCAGTTCACATCTCATTTTCATCATTTATTACATAATTCTTGTCACTTGGACTCATTTTACATTTCGAGTCTTTTCCCCTTTTAATTCGTTCAATAACATCATACTCCATATTGATGAGTACTATTATGTAATGCATTGCGCACATAAGAGAAGGAGCTTGGAGAATTATACTTCACACTTTTCAAATAGCATGGTGACATGGTAACACATAGAACAATTAGGGAACAGAAACCTTTCAACATAGCACATTAAGCAATCAATGCATATGATCAAGTAAGGGACTCATACCAATTATTCAGACACCAATGATTCGATTCTAAGAAGAATAGATTTAGCCATACATACCTTGACTGGGTCTTTCCCTAATTCCTACGACAAGTTCCGTAACCCTTTAGCTTTTTCAATCTATTCAACAATGTAGCATAATTACACCGTAGTTAGGAATCCGTTCATAGTCCTAGGTCACTTGGGTATCATATTTACCATTACAAACTTGCTATAGTCCCATGGCCCTCTTTTTAGTGGAAGATTCCCCCTTACCTAGCTTAGGATCATATGCATGCAAGGACATTATCTCCCCACACCATATTTACTTAACGAATTATCCCTCCCCCTAACTAAACTTCTGAATTTAGAGGATAGAGTATGGGTTCTTAGCTTCAATTTTATGGCCTTCTTGCAAATCTTCAAGTATGCAACAAGAATGGTGAATATTAGAGGGGTGGGTGATCTCTCTCACTTTAGAACCTCTTTTCCTCACTCTATAATATCAGAAAATGGTTTAAAATGGTGATGGATGTGTGTTTATATCGAAATAGGGTAGGGTCTTAAAATAAGAAAAAAGAGTGCCTCGACACAGATATGCGGTCGCATATGCGACCGCAAAATGAGTATGCAGTCTGCAAAGCTGCTGCAGAAAGGGGGATCTCAGGAGAGTAAATTTTCTTACCGGGTATGCGACCATTATACGGCTCGCATACCTATTCTGCGGTCGCATAATGCGCCGCAGAACTCCCTCGCAAAAACTCCAAGGCAGATATGCGATGTATTATGCGTCCTACATAATAATTATGCGATCGCATTTTTGGACGCATAATTGGCCTCTGGTTCACTCTGCGGCCATTATGCAGTTTGCAAAGTGATTATGCGACCGCATAATGGGCTGCAAAAATGCACTCTTTCACAAACACGTTCCTCTAAGTCCATAGGATATTGTTCAATCAAAAAGGTCCGAAGAATTTCTAGTATAATAACGCAGGAATCTAACTCGGCACCACAAAATCCCGAGTTTTGGCTTAAGAATTTTACAGGTCCTTACATCCGCGATCGTGTAAGATCATTCATCCTCGAATGAGGATCAAGGTTCACATAGGTTCAGTCATACCATATGCCAAAAACACAAATTTGCCTAACTCCCAAATTTTCTGATGATTTCACCAGAGTTTCCTTTGTAATTAGGCCTATCCACCTGCCAGAGAGCCCCCGAAACACATTTCAACAACCTTTATATGATCAAACAACATAATAGAACATAAAATAACACCAACCAAGGCTTCATAAAGGACGTTTGACTAGGAAGGGACTGTCTCTATGTTAGCCGAACAAGTAATGCAAATATTTAGAGGAAACAACTTCATAAAACTATTAAATGGCTATTCAAACAAATGAGGGTACTTCATTTTCATTTTATTCTCGGCTTCCCAAGTAGCTTCTTCGACTTGCTAGTTTCGCCACAACACCTTCACGGACACAATTTCTTTGTTCCTCAACTTTCAGACTTGCCTATAAAGAATAGCGCCAGGGATCTCCTCATATGATAGCTCTTCCTAAACCTCAATGGTCTCAACCGACACGATAGAGGACGGGTCTCCAACCACTTTTTTCAACATGGACATATGAAATACCGAGTGCACCAATGACATTTTGGGGGAAGGTCAATCTTGTACGCTACCTGACCTATCCTTTGAATGATTCTATATGGGCCAACATACCTTGGAATCATTTCCCCTTCTTTCCGAACCGCATGACCCCCTTCATTGGAGATACCTTCAAGAACACCCAATCATTTTCTTTGAATTCTAGGTCTCTGTGTCGAACATCAGAATAGGATTTCTGACGACTCTAAACAGTTTTCAACCGCTCTTTTATGATTTTAACCTTCTCCATAGATTGATGCACAAGGTCTGGTCCTATTAGTTCAGCTTCTCCATCCTCGAACCATCCTATCGTGACCTACATATCCTACCATAAAAGGCCTCAAATGGCGCCATCTGAATACTGGCATGAAAGCTGTTGTTATAAGAAAATTCTATAAGTGGCAAATGATCATCCCAACTACCTTTGAGGTCAAACACACAAGTTCACAACATGTCCCCAAGCGTCTGGATAGTCTGCTCTGCTTGCCCGTTAGTCTGCAGATGGATAGTCGTGCTGAGATTTACCTGCGTACCCAAACCTTGCTGAAACTTCTTCCAGAAATTAGCTGTGAACTGGGCCCCTCGATCAGAAATGATGAAGACCGGGGTGCCATGAAGCCTGAGTATTTCCTTGATATACAGTTGTGCATATTGTTCTATAGTGTCGGTGGATTTAACCGATAAGAAGTGTGCTGATTTCATGAGTCGATCCACGATCACCCAAATTGAATCAAACTTGTGCGGAGTGCGCGGTAATACTACCACAAAATCCATATTGATAATTTCCCACTTCCACATTGGAATTTCTATAAGTTGTGCCAACCCACCGGGCCTTTGATGCTCAGCCTTTACTTGCTGACAGTTTGGACATTTTACAACAAAGTCCGCCACAACCCTTTTCATGTCATTCCACCAATAAACGTCCTTGAGGTCATGATACATTTTCGTAGAACCCAGGTGCACATAATATCTAGAAGTGTGAGCTTCTACCATGATCCTCTCTTGAAGACCATCCACGTCTGGAACACACAACCGCCCCTGGCAACGTAAGGTGCCGTCATACACGCTAAGAGAAAAAGTTGTAGTCTTATGTTTATGAATCCCTTCCTTTAGTTGCACCAACATAGGATCATTGTATTGCTTTTCCTTGACTTCTGCCACAAGTGATGATTCTGCCCTGTTCTGCACTATGACTCCTCCCTCGTTAGTGTCCGCAAGACGAATTCCCAAACTGGCCAACTGGTGAACCTCCGGAGCCAAGGGTCTTTGACATTCTTCCAAGTGAGCCAAACTACCCATAGATTTCCGACTAAGAGCATCCTCCATCACATTAGCTTTCCCCGGATGATACAAGATGTCAATGTCATAATCTTTGAGCAACTCAAGCCACCTTCTTTTCCTCAAGTTCAATTCCTTCTGATTGAAAATATATTGAAGACTCTTGTGGCTCGTGAATACATCTATATGGACTCCATACAAATAATGGCGCAAATTTTTTAATGCAAAAACCACTGCTGCGAGTTCCAACTCATGAGTTGGATGGTTCTTTTCATGATTCTTAAGTTGCCTTGAAGCATAAGCTATAACCTTACCATGTTGCATCAACACACACATCGAGACAGACCCTTGAAGCATCGTAATACACCACAAACCCCTTAGTACCCTCTGGCAGGGTCAACATAGGCGTCGACGTTAATCTTGATTTTAATTCCCCGAAACTCTTTTCACAAGAATCAGACCACTAGAACTTGGCCTCTTTCTGCATCAGTTTAGTCAATGGAGAGGCAAGAGTGGAGAACCCCTTCACAAACCTCCTATGATACCTGGCCAATCCCAAGAAACTACGAATCTCTGTTGGAGTGTTAGGTCTAGGCCAATCCTTTACCGCTGCGATCTTTTGAGGGTCAACCTTAATTCCTTCTCCGGAGACGACACCTTGATGTTGCCAGTAGTAAATGCACATCCAAAATGATCCATCTTTCTTTCTGACAAAGAGAACCGGTGCGCCTCAAGGCGACACACTCGGTCGGACGAAACCTTTCTCTAGAGAATCCTTCAGTAGTTCCTTCAGTTCTTTCAATTCCGCCGGCGCCATTCGATAAGGTGGAATGGATATAGGCTGCTTGCATGCATCACATCAATCCAAAAATCAATCTCCCTGTCTGGAGGAATCCCAGGGAGCTCATCCGGAAATACATCGGGGAATTCATTCACAATTAGCACAGATTCAAGGGTAGGAAGCTCAGCAGTGGTGTCCGCAACTCGGACCAAGTAATAAATTCACCCCTTACTGATCATCTTTGACACCTTAAGGTGAGAAAAAAACCTACCGTTCGGCATAACATTATTCCCCTCCCACTCAACAACTGGCTCGTTAGGAAATTCAAGCCTCATAACTCTGGCTCGGCAGTCGAGTTTGGAAAAACATGAATAAAGCCAATCCATTCCCATTATTACATCAAAGTCAATCATTCTCAGTTCAATAAGATCAGCCATGGTATCCCGACCACGCACCGTGACAACACAATCTCTATAAACCAGCGCGACCATAATAGACTCGCCAACTAGAGTAGATACAGAGAACGACTTGTGAAGCTGTTCCGGTTCTATCCTAAATCTTGAAGCAACATAAGGAGTAGCATAGGATAAAGAAGATTCGGGATCAATAAGAGCATACACATCATGGGATTGAATAGTCAATATACCCGTGACGACATCTGGAGAATCCTCTACACTCTATCGACCACTCAAAGCATAGACCTGACTGGGTCCTCCCGAACCTCGTGCACCACCCCTAGCTGCACCATGCACTGTGGGTGCTGGAGAGCCTCGGGCTGGAGGGTGTGTTAAAGATGTAGAGGCTGAATTGGATGGTTGGGCTGTTCCCTTACTTGTACCCTGGCGAGATGCACAACACTCCCTCTGAATATGGCCTCTCATCCCACATCCATAACACACGGGCATGTCCATGTAGCAGAGCCCTGATGTATCCTCCCACACTTGGGCCATGGAGGCCTCCATTGCTGCTGGAATCTCCCTCATGATCGACCTTGATGGTGGAACCCCATGCTGCCCTGGCTAGGACCAAAGCGACTCCCCTACTGTTGACTGTGCCCTGATGGTGGGGCACTGGCTGAAGACTGAGCATATGACTGTGATGGCCTTGATGAACCTCCCTGAGAAGCTGATCTCCCACCTCCGAATGAATCTCTAGGGTTGCCCGCCGATCGGGCCCTACTAGTACCTTCTTTTTCCATCCTGTGCTTAGACTTTCGAGCCTCTGTAGCTTGAGCAAATGCCACTATTTTTCCATAGTTCATTTCAGAATTTAGAGTAGCCATGGCATCTTCATTAATAACCAAGAGACTAAGTCCTTGCACAAATCGACGAACTCTAGCCTCTATAGTTGGCATCATATGAACAACATACTTTGACAGGCGCACGAACTCCGTGATACTCCCACACACCTTTACTACCATGTTTAAGGGTCTCCAACTCCACAACACGGGCTGCCTTAGTCTTGGCAGGCAAGAAATGGTCTATGAAAGCATCCTCAAACTCACTCCACCTTCTCGGAGGGCTCCCCTCCTCACGGGAGTCCTCCCACATCTCAAACCAGGAATATGCCACCCCTTTCGTACGATAGGAGGCGAACTCTACTCCCTCCATATCCGTAGCACGCATAACTCGGAGGGTCTTATGCATGTCATCATTAAATTCCTGAGGGTCTGCCTCGGGGTCAGTACCTGTGAACACTGGAGGGTCTAACGGAAGGAACATGATAACCCTGGAACCGGAGGAATCCCTTTGTAGGCTAAAATAGGCGGGTGTAATATTTGACCTCTAGGCCTGAGAAGTGACTAACCGAGTCAGCATCTGAATACCTCCCCTAATATCCCCATCAGAAACACCAGGACCGGAAGCTAGGGCTGGAGGAGGAACAGGAATATCAATGGGAGGGATTGTGGCACCCTCTGCAGGAGTAGGAATTGGAGTAGTCTGGTCTTAAGCAAAAGAATCTGGTAGTGTAAGAGTCGGGGGATTATCCTCACCCGCACTATCATGTTGGGAATCAATAGCCACTTCTGGGGTGGCATTGGCTTCTTGGCCAAATCTTTCCTTCTTCTTAGGTGCCATTTACTCAAAGTTTCGAACATTGCACAAGTTAGAGGAAGACAACCTCACATTCCACTCTATCACACGATATAGAACAACAATGAAGGGTATTATTCCTAAATTTCCAAGCAGCCCCCTAATTATAGATGTGGTCGACAACACAGCGATAAGAAGGGCTCTACTAGACACGACTCCAAGACATCCTAGGACACTTTAAAACTTTAGGCTCTAATACCAAGTTTGTCACACCCCAACCTCGGGGAGCGCGACCGACAGTCAACTGAGTGAACCCGGTCGAGCAAGCCTTTCAAACATATCCTACCCGACTCATTCATATTCCAGAAAGGGAACGCATCACCGTTCGTTAACTGAGGGAGAGGTCAGTTATATAAATATACACACGTTGCTTGCTCATTCTTCTTTACATACATTATACAATAATCAAACTTCCAAAAGTACTTAAAGTTTATGATTAAGTGGAATAGGACTTCAACATACAACTTGATTCGATAACATCCCCGACACCCATACATGACCCACATAAATGTATACGGAGCCTCTATAGATACAAAAGACAAACATTAAAATGTCAGTAACAAGGCCCTGACTAAACCTCAAAATATAGTAACTTATACAAAAGAAGAACAATAAATACTATACATGACCCCGGGAAGAAACGGGGCTCACCAAGACTGCTGTGAGGAGAAACAGTGATGGCACCACTATCGGTGATCAACACTATCTGCAGTAGAATCACCTACATCAATTCAAAGATGTAGCGCCCCCGGAAAAAAAGGCGTTAGTACCATCGAATAGTACTAGTATGTATGAACAACTCCACTCTAAAATAGAACAAACAACAAAACAGGTAGGAAGGCAGTCATGGAAATCAAATAGCACCTCATAGGAATAGAGAATCACAAGTAGGGGTCACATAGTTTCTTATTTCGTCTTTCCATCCTTTTGATTAATAGTCTCTTAATGCCAAGTGACACGATTTATAATGTCACCGTGTCTTTTTACACGGATTTGGTCTTTGCCGAACCGACTAAGCCATCACAAATGAGACATAACCATATCCACAACTTATATCAATGTTTCCAATGTAAATGCCACCATGTGTACATCATGGCGTCCGATCTCGGCCCGATCGGCTAAGCCAACTTACTTGGGACATCACCATTTCAGTTAATTACTCAGTTCACATGTCATTTCCATTATTTATTACATAATTATTGGCACTTGGACTCATTTTACATTTAGAGTCTTTTCCCCTTTTTATTCGTTCAATAACATCATCCTCCATATTGATGAGTACTATTATGTAATGCATTGCGCACATAAGAGAAGGAGCTTGGAGAATCATACTTCACACTTTTCAAATAGCATGGTGACATGGTAACACATAGAACAATTAGGGAACAAAAACCTTTCAACATAGCACATTAAGTAATGAATTCCATATGATCAAGTAAGGGACTCATACCAAGTATTCAGACACCAATTATTCATTTCTAAGAAGAATAGAGTTAGCCATACATACCTTGACTGGGTCTTTCCCTTATTCCTACAACATGTTCCGGAACCCTTTAGATTTTTCAATCTATTCAACAATGTAGCACAATTATACCGTAGTTAGGAATCCGTTCATAGTCCTATCTCACTTGGGTATCATACTTAACATTAAAAATTTGTTATAGTCCCATGGCCCCCTTTTAGTGGAAGATTCCCCCTTACCTAGCTTAGGATCATATGCA
>ML381488.1:2114-26408 GCA_005239525.1 Nicotiana knightiana
GGGGGGGGGGGGGTAGGTGGTTTGGTATTGAGTGATGTCGGGCACGGTGAAAGGCACCATGTTTAGTTGGGCCTTCAGAAGACGGAGGAGAACACGTAGCGCATGGAATGTTGCTCCATTGGCGCTCGTGGGTTGTTTGGAATGAGGGGAATAGGAGAGCTTTTGATAGAGTAGAAAAAAATCTTATTCACTTGAGGAGTAGCCTTTTTCCCTTATTTATTTTTGGTGCACCCATGAGGTCCCTATTTGTACGGAAGATTGCGTGTTATCCGTAAAAAACCATGTCTTTTTGTAAGGTTACCTACTTTTTGGGCATACTACTTGTATACGGGCTTGTTTTTCACCGTTATTAATGAAATTTATTACCTTATCACAGTGTTATAAAAAGCGCTCGCTTCAGTGCTTAAAGCGCGAAGCGAAGCGAGGCAGCCACCATGTCGCTTCGGTAGGATGAAGCGTAACAGGTAAGTGGAAGCGTCCGCTTTTGCCAAAAAGCGAGAAGCGCTAGCAAAGCGAGAAGCGACGCTTCTGCCTTTTAAGTCACTGCCAACGATACTTAAGTGAAAAATAAAAAAGCTTAGTCTTTTTTCACAACATCAGCAAGCAAGCAGCGACTAGGGTTTCAATTTTCAGCACTCTTCAGGTTCAAGTTCTTCAAAGTTCAAGCTCGTGTATGATCTCTTCTTTCTTCTTCTTCTTCTTTTTCTTTTCAATGCTTAAAATAGCAGCGAAATGCGACCAAATATTTTTGTTCCTTCAGTTCTTCTTTTTCTCATTTTCTTCTTCTTCCTGTTCTTATTTTCGTTTCGGTCCTTAAAATTGCAGTGAAATGCTGCCATTTTTTTTCTTCAGTTCTTCATCTTTTGTTTGACATTCTTTTTGGTTCTTCAATAGTTCTTAATGACAAGAGAAGAAAATAGGAAAGACTCGGCTTGGGCTTATTCTAAAAAAACTAGCAAGACCAACAAGAAGACAATTAGATGTCTTTTTTATAACAAGATATCTAATGAGGGAATTTATCGTCAAAAATTTCATCTCATTGGTGGTGATCCAAACGTTGCATCTTGTCCTAAAGTTCCACCGCATGTGAAGGAAGAAATGAAAGCATACCTACAAAAAAAAAGTTGAAAACTCAAATGCATCATGAACAAGTGCATAATCTTGATGATGACGATGATGAAATAGAAGAAAGTGATGATGATTTATTGCTTCCATTAAAATCACAAAAGCGGGGAGGGGTACAAACAATGTCTTCAAGTTGTGGATCTGCCGGTAAGACTAAAGGTCCTCAAGATTGTTATTACTCGCAAAAATCAGGAGATATGACAATCGTCAAATTGATGCCAAAGAGATTTTTAGGGAGCAGTTGCAATATTTGCGCACGATGCAGGTCTTCTTTGCTTTTATTGAGGCCGTAGGCCAATATGATCCAAGAATGAAGTCTAAGAGGTGGAAGAAACTAACTAAATCGTGAAAGAGCACAAAGTAGAATGGAATAAGTTTGGTTGTTCTATTATGATGGATAAGTGGACGGCAAGAAATGGAAAAACGATTATCAATATCTTGGTGAATTCTCCTAAGGAGAGCTTGTTTCTTGAGACCGTTGATGCAAGCAACTCTTCTACTGATTCTTTAAAAATGTACTCCTTGTTCAAGAGTACAATAGACTCTATTGAAGCATAAAATGTTGTTCAAGTTGTCACGGAAAACACCAGTGAAAAAGTTAAAGCTGGTGATTTGATGACTGTAGTGTACCCGCATATTTATTGGACTCCATGTGCAGCACACTGCATTAATTTGATCTTCGGTGACACTCCCTTCAGTACAGTCTTTAATCACAGTCTTTAATCAGGAAATTAGAGTGCATTCCTATCTTGAACAAAGGCCTTTGTTATTGAATATGATGAACAGTTCACTAAACAAAGAAGGTTGGTGAAACTTGCAAAGACAAGATTTGCTACCGCTTTCTTGACTTTGAATAGGATACACCAACAACAACATACCCAGTATTATCCCATACCATGGGGTCTGGGATGGTAGTATGTACGCAGACCTTACCCCTATCTTGTGAGCAGACCTTACCCCTATCTTGTGAGGATAGAGAAGTTGTTTCCAATAAAAAAAGGCAGTCCGGTGCACTAAGCTCCCGCTATGCGCAGGAGCCGGGAAAGGGCCGGACCACAAGAGTCTACTGTACGCAACCTTACCCTGCATTTCTACAAGAGACTGTTTTCACGGCTTGAACCCGTGACCTCCTGGTCACATGACAACAACTTTGCCAGTTACGCCAAAGCTCCCCTTCTGACTTTGAATAGGATGTATGAGCAAAAAAACCAACTTTAAGAAGTTATATGTTTCACAAGAGTACGCTGACAGTACCTATGGAAGGGAAGCTCGAGGGAGAGAATCTGGCGATATTATGCTTTCTAATGGGAATAATGTGGTTCATACATTGAAGATTGATGGTTCTTTAGTTAAAGTGATTCGCTTGATGGATGGGGAGCAAAAAGTACCAAGGGGCTACCTTTATGAAGCAATGGATAGGGTAATGAGGCTATTTGGGACTCGTTTAGTGATAAAAAAAATATAGAAGTCATTGAGATCATAGATAAAAGGTGAACATATTAGCTTCATCAACCTTTGCATGCAGCTGGACTTGTTCTGAACCCGAACTGTTTTATAACAATGAAGACAGGGTTATAGGAGATGCAGAATTGTGGAGTGAATACATTGAATGTATTGATAAGTTGATACATGAAGAATCCGAGCAAGATAAAATAACAAAGCAATTTAGTACTTATAGGTATGCCGAGCAACTTTTTGGAAAAAACATGGTTATTAAACAAAGAAAGACAAAGTCAGTAGGTGAGCGAGTGCTTATATGTTGCTTTATAGTTAATAAGTTATTTCTTTATAAATATTACAGTTGAATGGTGGAAGCAATATGGCCATTCCACTCCAGAATTACAAAAGTTTGCCATCAAAGTTCTAAGTCTAACTGGTTGTTCATCCGGATGTGAAAGGAATTGGAGCATGTTTGAACATGTACTAACTAAAAAAAAGGTTTAGTATAGCTGGAGCATACATTCATGTGATTAGCAGCTATACAATTCCATACAAGTTCAACCGTTCTCTTGAGAACATTAGCTGGAGCATACATTCATGTGATTAGTTCTTGAGAACATTCATGTGATCGGGAAAGAAATTACTCACCCACTTAAATAACTTACTTTAGATTACAATGTCGGTTTGACAAATTTTCTTTAAGCATTTAATTAATTTCTTAAAAACTATGTACAGGTGAAAAGTACGTTAAGAATTCTCTAAAGCAAATCTTACAACTAAACAATGCTAGAAAATACAAATGTTGGAAATGTCCAAAAAGAATCCATTAACGAATAACTGGGTCACAGGGAGTAATATCCTATTTATTTTCATCCCCAGCTCCCACAAAACGATGATAAACAGTTCCGTTTCTCGAACAAAGGATTTAGTATACTGGTATAGCCCCTGTCGAGAACAGTTCTCATGTTTTAACAAAAGGAAAGAAAGGTGATTATGCCACTATGAACTGACAAGTACAGCAGACTGGTAATTCCTTAAACTTTGGTTAAGTGCATGCTTTAACCTTAGATATCATTTGGCAAAAAAGATTATCTTGAACTTTTAAAATACAGTAATCTGACACTTCTGTTAGATTCTTATTTACTAAAATTCTATGGGATTAAAAAAAATAGAAACAAAAACGCTTACTGTTTTTCCATAGAAACAAAATTACATGTATAAAATTGCTTCTTCGCTTTCAGTTATTTATCTATTTGCGCTTGTTGTCCTCTCCACACAAATAAGAAGAGAAACGTCTACCATAACTTCTAATTAATCAGATTTCATATTTACTAAACTATCTAAGAATATACTAGGAAAAGAAACTCCAAGTTTGCTCTTCAGAAAATATCCATATTCTTTTCATGTTAGCGAATGACTAAAGCCCGTCAACATTTCTCTATATCAGCAGTATTTAATTTAACTTACCATAATATTTAGTACTCCCTCCGTTTCAATTCATGTGAACCCATTTGACTGGACACGGAGTTTAAGAAAAGAGAGAAGACTTTTGAACTTGTGGTGTAAAATGAGGCACGTATATTTTGTGTGGCTATAACTCATTACATAAAGGTAAATTGTTTCCAAAAAAAGAAAGGGGTCATTCTTTTTGGCATGGACTAAAAATGAAATAGATTCACATAAATTGAAACAGAGGGAGTAGAAGGTAACGTAAGTGATCATTGCTTCTAAAATAGTTAATAATTTTCCTGCGGATCTCTCAGTTTCAAGTGTCTGTGGCATGACAGAAGTCTCTTTCGAGAAAAAAAAAACCCGGATAGTGACTTATTTTCTGAACAATGACTTCATATATTTGGTTGGAGAGTGAAAAATAGAAAATATATTTATTAAAATTGATATAATGTTAGCAAACCTAGTAGAGTTTTAAATAAAATTTTGAGTATTAAAGATTGAGAATAATATCTACATATTGGTTAAACAATGATGTGTAGTTAAGAGTTGAGATAATTGTGAAGAAAAATAACTTCAACCAAAAGTGAGGGAAGTCATCTTCCCCTATTCCTGAAAATTGTTTTCCCTCAGAAATATTGTTCAGCCACAAAAACATAAGTTGGAAAAAATTTTCCTAAAAATATTTTCCTTAACACCAACACACACCCAAAGACAAAGCATCTAGGGAAACTAGAAAATGACACTGAAAAACCTATTCAGATATACTTTTAGTGAAGACAAGCGAAGGAAACATTTCTGGAATATAAAAAGCCTTTCCAGAGTCCCTCTCCCTTGTCCAAAAGTTCTAAAAAATAAATTAATTGAAAAACAAAGATATATAAAACCAACAAAAGAGAGGTCGAAAAATTTTACAGCATTTTACGTTATATATTGAAATGTTTCCAGAAGAATAATTAGATATAATTGCAAGGCCAAAGGCAGTACATACAACAGAAGTTACTCCCTTGAGTGCATCACTCCACGAATCAGTTGAAAGTAGGTTTCCTGTCCGTCGGACGTAGAAGCAAAAATCATTAAATCCCTCTAGCATCAACATTTCCAAAGCTAGAAATAAAATAGACCCTCCGGTGACAAACCAAAGTAGACATGAACATAGCAAACCTTGATGCCAAGACACACTGTTAGCCCAGGATTCTTGTATTGATGACCGTCCTGTTCTACAGGGCGGGGAAAAAATCAGAGCAGAAAGATTGATATCGATACATGACCAACTGCAGCCCAACAACGAGCAGGAAAGGACTCTAAGGAGGATCCAACAAGCACATATTTAGCACCGTTTGGAGCCAGAATAGGCTTTCCATCACGAAGGTTTATGCAACAACCTAAACACTGTGGCTCTAATATTAGGGAAAGTAAGAGGAAAATAACCTGCAAATAGGTGTGAAACATTGAGAGAAATTACAAATGAAAGCTAAAGTGATTTCAGATATTAAGCTATTCCCTCTGTTCCACTTTGTTTGTCGCATTTACTAATTGCAGAGTCAAAGTGGTTCTTCTTTGACCATGTTTTTCTTAAATATTTTAAATCTTTTGAATTGTTAGATATTTTGACTTGTAGTACGTTTTACCTAGTTTCCATATATGCAAATTTTATTTCAAAAAACTTGAAGAATGTATGTCCAGATTCACACCAAAAATCAAGTGCTTTGACCCTCGTACTCCGAACCATAACCAAACAAAGTGGGTCGGAGGAAGTATTACTTTACAGGGTTAAATTCTTCTTTATTTCTTCTGGTCTTGAGAGAGAAACAAAGACTCTATCAGTAAGAGAAAGCATAGAGGACACATAAGCACAAATCGCAATCAGAAATTTCATCGATTTATTAGTAGGCTATGGTGCACAAGGAGCATAAATTTAAGTTGGAGCCATGAATGTGTCAAAACTTAACGGTATGGGCAGTAACATCCAGAGATCTGTGAAACCATATAACATCCAGAAATCCGTGAAACCATATTAGGAATATCGAAAAGAACACAGGAGTACATCACCCTCTTACTTGTCTGTGAGAAACATAATTTCTTATAAAAATTAATATGCTGTTCTGTGAAAATTGAGACCGTTAATGAAGCTAAATGAAGCTATGTGACTGTGCCATTCTTGATCATGGTGTTCCCCAACGAAAAGGTGTCAGCCACTTAACATGATATAAGCATTCTATAACTATACCTTATAACTACATCTAAGGATGACTCAGCCTAACCACTATAACAACCCACCACCCGCTGTAGCTAAGAAGAACCCTACATCCACTTACACTTTCTGCACTGAAGATTCACCTATTAATAATACTAAGAATCGACTACCTCATGTCCAAATATTCATCAAAACCATAAGGAGAGAGAATTTAGAAACATGATTCTCCTTCCCCTGATTTCTTCTCTGGCTCCCTGTTCTGCAACCTTTTCTTTACCACCTTTTCTGCTCCAACTTCAACCTTTCCTCATGCCCGTATTCCTAATTTCCTAACTGAACGCCAAATTGTGATCCATGAAGTCAAAGGGCGAGACAAAGAAGCTCAAGGATAATCTAACCAAGACATTTCAAACAAATATCTGAACAAGATACAGATGCAAGAAAGTGCTTTCTTTTTTCTTCTTCCCCCTTCCTTTTGTTTCTCTTAGATCTTTTACCTTCATTATTTTCATTGGAAATTTTCCTTTTGCTCCTTTTTTTCATCTTGGCCATAAAGGCTAAGTAAGTGGTTTAGTTGGGTGCAGGCGAGGAGTAGCTACTGCTACCTGGAGAAATTTGGATGAGTGAGGTACCCTGCCAACAGATTTCATTTTTCTTTTCCACCAATGCAATTTCTAACTCTAGCCAATCTGCGAAAGCAGATTAACGAGTATGGATAGTGACTGTCATGTGCCTTCTCACTTAACAGTCAAAGCTTTAGTTCACAAAAGGGTCGTGCAAGGTCAAAGTGCAACAGCTAAACTATCAGCTTTGGATTTTTCGCCATGTGTAGCCTCATTACTTATTTCAGATTTGAGGTGATCAATCAGAAAAACATAAGAGTCTAGAGGACAGCCAAGCCAAAAACTCAAAATATAAAAGACAAACAAACAGCTTAGCTACTAGACTGTCGAAATAGACCTTTCCTTTGACTTCTTTCCTTCATTAACTTGAATGTGGCAAACATAGACTCATTACAGTACTTTATCCCCCACATAAAATAAAATCCAACAAAGCAGTACAGCTACATATACAAACAAGCGATTGCATAAGTAAGACAAAGTACCTGCTAAGACTAGCAACAGCAAGACCACGGTCCAGAGCTTCTTTGAGGACATGTGAGCCAACAAATCCGTTTCCACCCAGCACAAGTAGCTGAAAAGAGACGTAAAATAGTCACTTCAGAAGGCAAGAAGCTGGGGTTCAGCCAGCTTAAGCTTGAAAAGTTAAGCACCTTCTCAGTCGGAGGTGGAGGCACATTTACTGTTTCAGCTTCCTCAACTCTAAAGGGCTCATCTGTTTTATTAGACTCAGTTGACAGAAAGCGAAGATTTCTGGATGATGTCACGCTCCTGTTTAAAACTTAGCAAATTAGCTCAACTATAGTATTAGCAAACACAAAAAAGGAGAAATTAGAGCTGCATTTGACACTGGAGAAGAAGCCAACTAACAAAATACAATCAACATGTATTTATTGCAAAAGTATTGATAAGGTAGCCTGGTGCACTAAGCTTCAGAGAAAAGGCTAGACCATTTCCGCGGCTTGAACCTTGACCTTATGGTCACACAGCTACAACATTTACCATTGCGCCAGGGTTAACATATATATTTGTTTTAGGAGGATTCATCAGGTACAGATATCTAAACGCCAATAATGAGTAATGTAAAAAGAGATAAACCCCAAATTAGGACATGTTATTTCAATTCGAAACATATTGCACTTTTATCCTAGTTTATACAAGTTGTGCTTTTCCCCCCTACTTTTAGAACTGTGTATATAATACACTAATTAACAAGTGATCATGCAAAGCTGAGAACTCTTTGTATGAACAAGGCCGCATGCGTTAAACATGATCTCTTCATTGGCCTTGTTGAGTACTCAAAGTATGTTCTCATTTATTGATCATTTTTGGATTAAATGAAAATCACTGTTGATACCAAAATACTTTAATGTGCGCGAACACACACACACACACACGCAAGAGAGCTCATCATTTCCAATAGCAAAAATTTGACATATAAAACGGCGAAAAAGTCCGAAGTGACCAGGAATATGGGTATGATTTACAAACAAATTTAGAGTGGATGTTAAATGGGAGATTAAGGAGTATATAAAGAGCTTACGAGAATCTGGAGAGGGAAAGCGGAGCTTGGATCAAACGTGACATTATGTATTCACCTTTCGACGGCAGTTTGCAGAGAGCGGTGTCGTTGAAGAGAAGAATCTGCCTTTCTCTGTAACGTTACCGCTTCCGCGACTGCTGGCCTTTTTGCGAGAAATATGTGGCGTGGCAGGTTATCCCAATGACACGTAAGTGAAATATGTGGCTTCATGATTCGAAATATTTTGGGTATGTTTGGATTGGCTTATTCTAAGTTTTCCAAAATAACTTTTAAGTATTTTGTAGTATTTGAATAAAGTAAAAAATATATATTTAAACACTTATTTTTAAGCTAAAATGATAAAAATAAGTTAAAAATTAGAATAAGAATATGTATTATTACTATAATTATCTTGAATTGGTTTGATCTTTTAGAAGAATCAACTCCTCTAAATACTAAAGAAATTTGGTTCTTGGATAATAAAGTATGATCCTCCTCTTAATTTCGCGTAGGGTTCTTTTCTAATCAAATTAAAAAAATAAGACTGATAATCTATATATTATTAAAATGACAGAAAAAAGTCTTCTCCTTAAATCAAGTGTCAGCCTAGAAAAAAGCCACATGACACAAGTAGTTAATAATTAGTTATTGGTTATTATTTTTGAATTTAAATCTATAAAATAATAAAATAAAATATTTTATAATATAAAGCAAAAATTAAAAGAACTGACCATTTAATTGGAGAGTAATTTCAACTTGGAGTTTTTAAATTATTTTAAAATAAAAAATAAAAAACTGCCAATTAAAAATTTCTTTGTTTTTTGTAACAATTTTTGTTTTTCTTTTTAAAATAAAAAGGTTTATTTATTCAAAAAATATTATTGAGAATAATAGAATAAAATATAAAATATATTTTTTATTATATTATAAAATTCTATAGACTTCTCACATATACTAAACGATTGCAGGTCCCTGATTCACCAATTGGGTGATCCCCTACTACAACATGCTTACAGGGAGCAAAACATAGTTGCTGACTGTATTGGTAAAAAAGAGTTCCACACGTAAGTCAGCTTTTGACAACTCAGTCAATCACGTGGACACAGGAAAACACGACAGCTGGATGTGATTCTTTGAAGAGGTACGGAACAAAGAGGCACGATTCAGTAAACCCTCGAGGTTATCAGCCACGGGAAACTCAACATGATCAAAACAGGGGAAAGGCACGGTCAGAATGAATCTAGACAAAGCTACGGGCAGATTCAAAAACCCACAATTGATTATTCGAACGTTATGTAACCGTAACTCAATTACCGTTATCCTTTGTAACGCCTCATTAATGTCATAATTAGTCATTAATGAGCAACCATAGCAACAATTGTACGTTATAAGAATCTCCTATATAAGGGAGGGGAATACAGCTTGTAAAGGCATCTGATTCTCGAATATAATTGACTTCGCTTTTCTATATTTCTGCAATATTGTCTGTTATTCATTTTTCTCTATTTCCTTGATTATCAGTAACCCGTGTTCATCTTAAAAATAGCTTTAGTCGAAGTGTCTGGGTTAAACAAATTGGTTTCGTTACCGGGAATCTGATAATCTTTGTTTGCTTTTCAAGTGATATCCTCTGAACTATGTCAAACTCCAACGACAACAACCAGCAAAGGAGTGGAACCCCAGTTCCATCACCTTCAGGAACCCCACGTGGCTCAAGGGAACAATCCCCAGAAAGATCCAATAACAACAATGGTGATAATGATCAAAATGTGGAACAAGATCGTGTAAAGCAAATGATTGCAGAGTATGTGAGCCAAGCTTTGCAAGAATTTGCGAGAGGATTACCGGCAGTGTTACCTACACCGCCGACGCCACCCCCCAATAACACCATCACCATGGAAAATCCTCAATCTGGGTTGGCAAACTCAGGAAGAGGAGATACTCCTAATGAATCTCTCGAAACGAGACCAGGTATATCTAATAACTCAGAATTACAAAATTTACTGCTAACCATGCAGAAACAGATGAAGGAGCAGAACGATCGCATCGAACAAATTCCTGGAGTACCACCTATCATCAAAGGCATCGATGTTGATAGATATTCTCAACAACCTTGGAAGCCAAGTGCGGCACCCTTGCCTATACCCAAGAAGTTTAAAATGCCTGACGTTCCCAAATATGATGGAACAACTAACCCACGCGACCATGTGACTGCTTTCACTACTGGGGTAAAAGGCAACGACTTAACGAAACAAGAGATTGAATCAGTCCTTGTCAAAAAATTTGGGGAAACACTTACCAAAGGGGCCCTAACCTGGTATTCTCTTCTCCCTGAAAATTCTATTGACTCTTTTGTTGAGCTCGCAGATTCGTTTATAAAAGCACACTCTGGTGCACAAAAAGTTGAGAAGAGAATGGAAGACATATTCAAAATAAAACAAGGAGACACGGAACTACTCCGTGAGTTTGTAGACAGGTTTCAACGAGAAAGAATGCAGTTACCCAGGGTGCCTGATAATTGGGCAGCCATGGCATTTGCAAGCAACCTAAACGATAAAAGCTAATAAGCCACGAGACGAATTAAGGAAAGTCTAAGAGAATTCTCCGCTACAACATGGAACGATGTATATAACATGTATAGTACTAAATTCAGAATAGAAGAAGATATCATTGCTCGTTCGAGAGATGAAGATCATTCCAGATCTAGACATCCTGAATCAGATAGAATATTAGGTAAAAACAGGTATGATCCTTACTTAGGATCCTCGGGACGCGATATTCGCCCCAGGTTTGAAAACACTAGGTCGGACTATAGACCACAAGGAAGAGACGTAGTCTCATCCTCGTCTAGATCCAGAAAAGATCGAGATGAACGACCTAGAGGTAATACCCAAATTGGGGGTCATACCTTTAATGTAAGTACTACTGAACTTGTCTCAATATTGAGGAACAATGGGAGACAAGGTTAAGTGGCCCAAAGAGATGCGGTCAAATCCAAGTAGAAGGGACCCAAATCACTGGTGTGAATTCCACAACGATCATGGACACAAAACTGCGGATTGCAGATTTTACAAGGTGAAGTAGAAAATTTATTGAAACAGGGCTATTTAATAGAATTGTTTAGTGATAAAGGTAAACAAGAATATATGAGGAACATGCAGGAGCCCCCAAAGCCTCCTTATCCAAAACGAACCGTCAACGTGATACACGGAGGTGAAGAAGTAAACTGAGTGATCTGCAAAACAACCACAAAGTTCATAATTACACATTGAAAACGGGCTCGTGAAAATATGGAAGAAGACAATATAACCTTCGATGATGCATATATCGTCGGATTAATGATTCCGCACAACGATGCTCTAGTAATATCTTTACTTATTCATGACACTAACGTAAAAAGAGTATTGATTGATCCAGGCAGTTCAGTCAATATCATTTTGCTGAGAGTCGTGGAAGAAATGCTAGTGGGGAATCAAGTAATCCCAAGGGCACGAGCCATATCAGGGTTGTTATACCCATTTTAACACGGGTCAAATTAGAATATAATATATTGAAAAGAGCGAGGTTAATTAATTAAGAGAGTCGCCACCTAATTATTTTAACGGTGAATTAGGACACCATTTTACTAAGTAATGCTTAAAGTTAACTATGTTTTATATGGTCTGCTTAGTTTTAAAAATTCTAGGTACGGGTTCTAGTTATCTCAAAAGGAAGGGGTAAGGCACCTTTTAAGATCCATTAAAAATGGTTAATCGGCTAAACTTAGGTTAGTTGACCAAGGCTAAGTGGTAGCGTTAAAAGTACAAGCTAGTGTTTAAAAGAATTGTTTTGTATTATCGATGAGAAAATATATAGGAGGAATAGAAATTAAGAATAGTTTGAATCGAGAAAACAATCTTTAAGTCATATATCACTTAAGAAATTATTTTTGGAATCAACAATTTGACATAAAATGAACCAAGTTTTGAACACCAATTTTCACCACGTGAACTTAAGATGATAAAAAGTGAAAAGATAGATTCTTTGAAAAATAAATAGAATTAAAATGCACAGGTCCATTTGGCTTCTACAAATAGGTAGTACATAAATGAATACCTTCTAGACTAAAGTTAGATTCAAAGATTAAGGTAAATAAAATATGATATCTAAAACTAACAATAGGCAACATCCTAAGTGGTAGCATAGTTATTGGTTTGATTTTCAACTTAAGTAATACTAAATGGTCATGCAAAATTAATTTGAAGTTGACAGTAATAAACACATAATTCTAATCAAAAGCAGAGTAATAATGATAGTTCACCCCCTCCGGGAGACCAAAGTTAACTTTGGCATTTTCATTGTTCCTATACATCCAAAATGGTCAAGTCTACGAAAGAGCGACACAATAGATCGTGGAAATGCAGCAATAGCTATGGACTCTGTGACAGCGAATTGAATCCCTCATTGGGACTCTTTGGAACTCCATTGTTCATGCAAAACAAAAGGAATGGAGGAAATATGAATTAGAAAGTAGGAAATCTAACTCTGTATGAAAGTTATAGTAAAGAAACATAGAAGACGTACTGGTTAACACAAGATTTTAAAAAAAATAACCAAACCTTCATATGTCTAAAGTCTAACAGAACTACAAGCGGCATTTACAAATATTTTTAAGGCGTGGTCATCAAAAATGCGAAAACGGTTAAACTATGTGTATGGTAAAAGAAGGATCCTACAACATGGCTTCTAAATTGGTTTTTGACTTATCAGTAACTTTAGTATCCAAAAAAAATGACATTCCACACATGTATCCCATTAAACTCATTCAGAAACAAAGAAAATATTTCCTAAAATCCAAATTTCTATGTCATGAAGAAGGGGGAAAAAAGAATCTAAGTATATGAAATATTTCTTAAGTCCTCCACTTCTAGCACAAGATCCTTAGTCTAAAGCCTTAATAACATTGGTATTCATTCAAAGGCCACAACATAACTCATAAAGATGATATCCGAAATGCAAAAACGTAAAGCTAATCCAATAGCTTACACTATGTCGATCCTATTTGTTTCAAGCAAGGCACTCTTAGGATCTTGTACATATATTATCTAAACCTTAGAATAAGACATGAGTTATTTTTGTTACTCTAACAAAGGGGCAGAAAGAAAGAAGACGTTATCATTTAGACAATAAAGTTGTTCTTTTAGCTCAATACATCAAAATATCATACATTGTTTAACGAGAGTAGTAGTCGCTTAAGAAGCATGGTTTTTAAAATATATAAACAAAGTTTCCAGGATAGTAACACATATGTATACAACTAAATTATAAGCTAAATATAAAATTTGAGATTGTTACCTACCACAGGGAAGTGAACGGGGTTTTGAGGTCTCAGACACACTACTCCTCCACCAGTAAAATGAGATTTAGAACTTGTATGTAAATTGAAGAAAAAGATACGATTTGAGGAATTTTGATGATTCAACCCTGGTTTTTACCGTGTCCAAGCTTGGTTTTCGGCTGAAGGTTTTAGGAGTATTTATAGGAGAAAACAACTAGGGTTTCATAAGCGGGAATTAGAATTTCGGATTCGAAATATTGGCCAACATTCCGTTTGAATCCGAACGTTGTAGGCTAGGACAGACTTCGTCTTCACGTGATGCTTCAGGCCATACCCGAAATGGTAAGATTTGGTCTGCACCTTCAAGATTCACCATAGAAAGAGAGATAAAAGAAAACACCAAGACAAAAAATATGAGATAGAGGGAAATGACATATGCACAAAAAAGATCTTACATATTCTGATGTAGAGGATGAAGAAGATTGTATTTTGTTCATAAGAGGAAAGGAGAGGGATGGGGGAGGGGGGCTACCAAGTCTTGGAAGAAACAAATGGGACCTAATTTATTTCTAGGTTTTGATTAAGTGAGGAAAGAGAGTAGTTGGATTGCTGAAGAGCGTTAAGTAGCTTGTTGAATTGATTTGTTATTTTTAGGCAATTGGGTTGGGCTTCGAGTGGGCTGGACATGGGGTGGTCTTTTTATTTCTTTCATTTACTTTCTTGGGTTTCTAAATAGCACAATACTACAATAAGTTAATTAAAGTATTTAGAAGTCTTAAAAAGATTATAATTTATAGCAACTTAATAAAATAGTTATGAAATACTACAAAAATAGCTATTGCATGAAATGTCTAATAATTTATAAAGTGCGGGATGAAATAAATGTTATTATTTATCCTAAATAAAAAAAAAGTTCTATTTTCGCAAAAATGATAGTAAGAATTATAGTTAGAAAAATAATAATGATGACAATGGTGATAGCGACAATAATAATAATACAAAGAAGAATATTAATAGTAATGATAGTCCTAATAATAATAATAGTACATAGTAATTGTGATAAAATACTACTACTACTACTACTACTACTACTACTACTACTACTAATAATAATAATAATAATAATAATAATAATAATAATAATAATAATAGTGTAGTAGTAGTAATAACAACATTAATAATACTAGTAATAGTGATATTAAGTAAATAATAATAATAATAATAATAATAATAATAATAATAAGGTCTAGTTTGTGCAAAAATGGTAAAATAACTATTCTTACATTATTAGTGATATTAGAAGCTTAAATGAATAATTTGGAAGAAAGGAGGGACAAAATTGGGTGTCAACAAATGCCCTTCTTTGACCGGAGACGATGTAAGAGTTTTCAGACAAAAAATATTGACTTAGTAGCCAATTTTGTCCAGACCATCAAGATTGGAATGGGATAAAGGGGATGCAAAAAATGATTGCGGCCGAGCTCCGATTTCGAGTTGCCTACATATCTCGGGTTTCACGAGAATCGGGCCATATGAAGTTCAAGATTTATGATACCTTGGAGTAAGACTCAACGAGTGATACTGGTCCTAAAAATGTTTCCCCAGTGTCAGATTATGGAGACACCGGGTGTTAACATTGGGTTGGTCATGATAGGAAAAGATGTTTGAAATAAGGATTTTAATTAGAAATTTTGAGAGTGAGGCCGAGCGGAGTTCGAAGTAGATCCTTGACCTTTGTTGGAGAGTTTGGTATTCGTCCCTAACAAATTGCCCCAGTTCACTGCTAAGATATAGTTCCACGTTGCGCTATATTTCCTGCAAAACTTAATAATGCTAAAAATATTTGTTAGGAAATAAGATGCAATAGAGCATAAAGTAATCTTATGAAAATTATATTTAGGCGACAATTCATGAAAAGCGAACTTTTGTGCAAACATATAAAATATAATTGTATGGTGATATATTTCATGGTCGGCAATGGACATGAAAATTTAGTTTATAAAGATAAATGCATTTGGCAATGTTTTTATGAAGGACAAAATGTTTCAGCAATGCTTATGCAATTATGACCACTTGGTTCGAAATAGATTAATGTCCTTTTTTAGGAAGGATAACCTCTATGTCCTATTTGAAGGCGGTCGACCATGATATGTTCCATTGAGAGTGGGTGACCCATAATATCCTATTTGAGGGCAGATGGACCCGATATATCCTATTTGAAGGTGGATGAACCCGATATATCCCATTTGAGGGCAGATAGACCCGATGTATCCTATTTGAGGGCGGATAGACCCGGTATATCCTATTTGAGGGAGGATAGACCCGACATATCCTATTTGAGGGCGGATAGACCCGATATATCCTATTTGAGGGCGGATAGACCCGACATATCTTATTTGAGGGCGGATAGACCCGACATATCCTATTTGAGGGTGGACAGACCCGACATATCCTATTTGGAGGCGGATAGACCGGACATATCCTATTTAGGGGGGGGGGGATAGACCCGACACATCCTATTTGAGGGCGGATAGACCCGACACATCCTATTTGAGGGCGGATAGACCCGATATCCTATTTGAGGGCGGATAGACCCGATATGTGGCGCTTGATTTGTAATTACCAAGATTGATGCAGCGCGAAGAGCCTGACATGGTGTAAGAGATCTTGATATGATGCCCCTTTGTAGCGGTAATTCATGGTGTGATGCAACAATTCTAGTGATGTGACTCTATAGTAGTGAATATCCATGATGCTGAGAGTTTGATGTAGTGCCTTTACAGAAGAAAATATTCATGTCGCGGTGCCAATGATTTGGGAATTTGCATGCTGAAGTTGTTATTAGTAAATTCCTGCACTCAAAGAAAACTATGAGTTTCAAAAATATAATTTGCGATAATTTTGCTTGATCCTTTTCTTCCTCTTGCAACTTCTGACTTGATGCTGAGCTTCTATAATAGTGTGCAATATCATTCTAGCATAACTAAGGTTGCCCCTGCATTACTCAAAAAGAACTGTTAGTATAAGAGAAAATGGTTGTCTTGCATGGAACATCAGATTTGATGTTGAATCTGCAACTGTTTTACTATGGTATTTCAAATTTGCTGATGCGAAGATGACCAGGATTTAGCTCTACGTTTTGCTGAATAAGAATCCTTCTATGAAATTTGACTCGGTTTTGGCTTTTGGGCGGAAATAAAATTTAATTATATTGAGACCGAACCCATAGGGTTGCCTACGTATCCCCTCTTAAACAGAATCAGGTCAAAATGTAGTTCATTACAAAAGTCTTAGAAGAATTGCAAAAGAGCAGTACTAAGGGCGGGCTGATGGAGAATGGTTGTGATATGATATTGTTCTCAATCCTCCTGATCTGCTATGCGCTTTCTCTTTAAACATTGTGGTGCCAATTTTGATGGATCGCCTTTGACAATGATTGTGCATGCGGTGCATTCATAGTGATATTAGAAGCTTAAATGAATAATTTGGAAGAAAGGAGGTTCAAAATTGGGTGTCAACAAGGGTTTGATAACTCTACGGTTATAGCAAAAGGAGAAATTGAGCTTAGCACTTATGCTGAGGGGGTGATCAAAAGTACTAGGTTCCAAGTCATTGATATTGACATGGCTTATACGTGACGTGGGAAGGCCATGGATCCACGACATAAAAGCGATACCCTCCATGTTGCATCAGGTAATTAAATTCCCCTCTGAATGGGGGATTCAGCAAATCAAAGGCAATCAGCAGACCGCAAGAAATTTAAACTCTGTGGTACACTACAACAAGAAAATAGAGGTGACAGAATTATGAGATAAGGGAATCTTACAAGCAGGTAACGCCGCCCAAATAGGCATGGAAGAAATTACTACCCAAATAGGTATGGAAGGTATTATTGTTGAAACATGTATGAAAGAAAATACTTACGAGAAGAAGAATCAAGTTACCATGGAAGGTGTACTATACCACACAGATGCAGATTCCAGACTGGACGTCACTCATGAACCGGAGGAAGATGAGCACGTCAAAACAACTACGGAGGAGCTCGAAGCTGTTCCATTATCTGAACAAAAGCCTGAGCAGAAAGTGTATATAGGCACGAGGCTGGGCCCCGCTCGAAGAGGTAAGTTAATTGATTATTCAAAGGCTAACGCAGACTGCTTTGCGTGGTCCCACTCAGATATGACAGGCATCTCACCAGAAGTGATGACTCATAAACTAAATGAAGATCTATCCTTCGTACCTGTTAAGTAGAAGAAAAGAAAGCAAGGACCATTCAAGAACCAAGTGATCGACGAAGAGGTACAGAAACTCTTGAAGATTGGTTCGATACGAGAGGTAACGTACCCTAACTGGCTAGCAAACACCGTGGTAGTACCTAAAAAGAATGGCAAGTGGAGAGTATGCGTAGATTATACTGACTTAAATAAAGCATGCCCCAAAGATTCATTCCCATTGCCACATATAGATCAAATGATTGATGCCACAGCAGGTCATGAATTATTGAGCTTCTTAGATGCATATTCTGGTTATAATCAGATTAAAATGAATCCCTCAGATGAGGAAAAAACTTCCTTCATTACAAACAGGGGGACTTACTGTTATAAAGTTATGCCTTTTGGCTTGAAAAACGCTGGAGCCACCTATCAAAGGTTAGTGACTAAAATGTTCCAAGAACATCTTGGAAAAACGATGGAAGTCTACATTGATGATATGCTGGTAAAACCAACACAAGCACAAGACCATTTCCAGCATCTCTCTACTGCTTTTTATATTTTATGCAGGTATAACATGAAGTTAAATCCATAGAAATGCGCTTTTGGAGTGCAATCAGGTAAATTTTTGGGTTTCCTTGTATCGAACAGAGGAATAGAGGTAAATCCCGCTCAAATTAAAGCTATAGAGGAAATACCTGATATTTTAACAAATAAAAAGGAAGTTCAAAGACTAACAGGGAGAATAGCAGCTTTAGGAAGATTTATTTCTAAGTCTTCCGAAAAAAGTTTTAAATTCTTCTCAATTCTCAAAAAGCAGAATCAGTTCGAATGGACGGAAGAATGTCAGCAAGCCCTCAAGAATCTGAAGATTTATCTATCGAAACCACCACTGCTAACCACCACTACTTTCAAAGCCAAAAGAAGGGGAGTGATCACGCTCAACTATGTCTAATAAAAGACTAAGCGGGCGTTGCAAATATAATCCGGGGTATTATGCCCATAGTCGATCCCACAGGGAATTAACGTATCAATCAAGTCTTTAGAATACGCAACTTTTACTCAATCAATTCTCTCAAAACTTTTTGAATAAAAATTGGTTATGTTTTACTAGTTCTACTGACAATAATAATAACTAACGATTACTAACAATGTGTTGTAAGCAATTATGATAAAGGTCTAAGGCTATGGTTTCCCCCGTTGGTGAACTTACTTCTCGGATATTTCATATAACTTGATTAATTATCTCTATCAATCATGAACACTCTATCTACCATAAATCTCTCTCAAGTAATTATGATAATTTACTAGACGCACTCTCTCAAGTTACGCTAGCTAGATTGCATTACAGTTCACTTTAGATAGCACCCGAAGTACCATTATTTCTAATCCAACTTCTAAACCCTCGGTTATGACTTTCGTATATACTCTGGGAGTGGTGTTGTTCAAACAATTACCTAAATATGCACTCTCTCTCAAGCAGATACACACTAAATAGGCACAACTAATTGATGGTCATTCAATTAACTACAACAAGAACGTAGTTGAACAAATAGAGATGAACAATCAACCAAACTATATTAATATCACCATAAGTTTATCCCCCAACGGGTTCCATCAAAACCCTAGATTAAGAAAATTAGCTACTCATATTCATAAGAAGCAATTCTAAAATAACTTGCATAATTGAATTACAGTGTAATGAAATAAGGAGGTAAAAATTAGTGTTTTTGCTTTGCTGAGTAGTAATCCACATGCTTTTCTTCCCTCTAATGGCATGTCTCCTTCAAGTTGTGTTTTTGGGTCTATTTATATGTTTGGGATACACCCTAAACGTGTAGGAGACTTCTATTCCAACCGGGAAACACTTAAAACTCTTCAAAACTCGAATTTGACCGGATCAGGGGCTAGGCGTTACAGGCCAAACGCCTGGATAACGCCTGGCCAAGCCTGGCGTTTGGGCTCTGGCGCCTGGCCAGGCCTGGCGTCTGGGCTCTGGCGCCTGGATAACGCCTGGCCTCACCAGGCTTTATAGCCCAAATGCCCGGCTATAGCCCGATGCACTCCTCTTCGCCTCTTGAGCGTATTTTCGACGTTTATGCATCCATTTAGCTCGGCTTCCATCTCCAATTCACCTACACATTAAATAGACTCCATTATGCACATACAAAGTGTATTTTTATCATTAACACACATAAAATGTAAGGCATAGAACGTGTTAAACCATGAATTCTAGCCACACATCAACACCCCACACTTAAACGTTTGCTCGTCCTCGAGCAATCAAACTACACTCATGTACACAACTTATTAAGCAAATCCCTTAACACGTTATACCAAGAAATTTTAAAACAGTTTAAGCACAGAGGTGTGACATCTCGCCTCAATAGTCGACTCACATATACCATGCTTTATTCACAATCCACTCACTACTCTAACTTAGAGGTCAACAATATTACCTTTCCTTCTTGAATCATGTGCCTACCAAATCAAAGAGTTAGTTCCACACACAATAAAATTTAAGAACATTTAGGAACTCAAGATAGAAAGAATTCACTCACTCTCAGAAATAATATTCATATGCCACAAAAGATGCACCATAAGCTTGCCTGTAGTGTACTACTCTACTAATCGAGCTCATTCAGTCTATGATCAAGTAGGACTTTATTCGGTTATAATGTAGGCTTCGAGACATGTAGGATACATTTGGATATAAGAGTGACTACACCTCCCTAAGCAGACCTGGAATGGTTCTATCCCGAATCCAAGCAGACCTGGAATCAACCCCACAAAGTGTGTGCATCACCTCTCTATAGTTAGGATGGCGGATAAATTGCTCTAGAGGCTCCACCGGAACATTTGGTGCACGTAGGAAATCACATATGGCCTTGGTTGAAAAATCCACCAAGTGCCCACGAATTGGCACCAATTTTTCCTTGTCCTTAGGGTCAAACCCTTCATAGAATTCCCGGACTAAATTGAGGTTGATGTTTCCATGGTGTTTGAACACATATCCCAGACCCAATTCATAGATGCTCCTCCAAATTGTTGGGAATTTAGTTCTAAGACACCCCTCATTGATGGCTCCTTCTGGGTGGACATGCTTGGGATTGCAATGTGAATACCATTTCCTGGAGTGTGGTGGTATGCTGTTGACACCATATTCCCTTTGACCAACGGGTCGCTGCTTCATAGCAGCCACAACAGCTACTGCTTCCTCACCAGTCATGCTAGAAGTAACATCTCCTCATTTTCTTTTCTTTTGAGGTGGTAGGGGTTTTGATTTGGTTTTCGGTGGGGCCGAAAATGTGGCCTTTCCCTTGCCGGTGGCTCTTCTGGGTAGCATTGTTTGACCTGCACAATTTATTAGTAATGAATGGGTGTCACAAAGTATATACTATCCATTTTCGCACTTTGCGAAGGTTACTCAGACTTCACCTTGGCGAGTTTATGAAAATTGACACACATTGCTACCTATTGGCTTCTTGTGAGCCACTTTTCACTTAAAATTTCATGGAATTCAAGATGCATGACGCTAGTGGTGTATTTCCCGGAGACTCGGGCTCCAAACGGGACATGTATTGCCATTGAGGCATTACATCGAGCACTTGGTTGGAACAATTGCCATGGGAGCTCTTATGGATATGAGGACTGCCTCATGTACCAAAATCAGTTTGGGGTTCCATAATACCACTTAGTTTCACCATTTCAGCCCATTCCTAAAGGGTTTTGGGAATTGGGGTTCATAACACCATACAACATGACCAAGAACTTCATAAACCCATAAAAATTCATCATGAAATCAAGGATACACTTTTCATCTGCGCAAATTTGAGTTAATAAAGGATAGGGCTAGAATCATACCCCACGGATTGATGTGTGTTAGCCGGATGAAGTGCACCACGAAATTTAACCTGTGCAGATCTTGTGTGTGTGGTGGGTGATGATGAGGTGTTAATGTGTGTTGAAGTAATGAAAATGAGTGTGTCAATATATGTGTTTTGATGTGGCTATGAGAGACAATCCGTGTTTGGATGTGTTCTTGGGAGTGAAACTTGCTTGAGAGAGAGTTGGGAGATAAAAAAAATAGGAAGAGGGGACTTACCTGGCGTTAGTCGTGCGTTTTAATCAAAAATCCCGGGCACCCTGGCGTTTTAGCCTTAAAGTCAGCTTCCCCCTGGCGTTAGCCAAGCGTTTCACCCTTAACGCCAGATGCCCCCAGGCGTTAGCCAGGCGTTTCAGCCTTAACGCCAGCTGTCCCCTGGCGTTTGGGGCTTAAGACCTGGGTTCTCCTGGATTTTGCTGGGCGTTTGGGGCAGACGGCCGGCTTAACCCCGGCTATGTCCCCACCTTCCGTCATGCTAAAACACTCATCCTTTCACCCGAATTCACCTGCAAGCTCGTTAGTACCTATAATTACACGAACTACTTATAACTACTCTAAGATTTATTACGCATTGGGTTGCCTCCCAACAAGCGCCTTATTTACTGTCGTGGCACGACGATTACAACAAATCAATAGGTTGCCTCCTATGAAGCGCCTGATTTAACGTCGCGGCACGACGCAGCATAACATCCATTTAAAGATCGTTTAGTGTTTTAGGTTCACCCAGATGCAGAATAGCCAGCACATTGGCTTCAGTCATTCCCACATACCTTTTTAATCGTTGTCCGTTGACCTTGAAGGTGTTAGACTCATTCTCAGCAGTAATATCCACAACACCATAAGGAAATACGTTGACCACTTTAAACAGGCCAGACCATCGGGACTTGAGCTTACCCGGAAACATTCTTAATAGTGAATTATACAGCAATACCTTGTCTCCTGGTCTGAAATCTCGGTCCACAATATTTTTATCATATAGTCTCTTCATTCGTTCCTTATACAACCTGGTGCTTTCAAATGCTTGGCCTCTAAATTCTTCTAACTCGTGTAATTCTGTGACTCGGTTTTCTCCAGCAGTATCGAAATCCAGATTCAACTGCTTCAATGCCCACCAGGCTCGATGTTCTAATTCCACGGGCAGGTGACATGCCTTACCAAATACCAACTTGTATGGAGACATACCGATTGGTGTTTTGAATGCGGTTCTGTAGGCCTAGAGGGAATCATCAAGTTTCTTCGCCCAATCAGTTCTTGTGGCGTTAACTGTTTTGGTTAGTATACTCTTTATTTCCCGGTTTGATACCTCAAACCTGCCGCTAGTTTGGGGGTGATATGGGGTTGCTACCTTGTGACGTACATCATATTTATCAAGCAACTTTTCGAAAACACGATTGCAGAAATGCGTACCTCCATCACTTATAATGGTCCTTGGGGTCCCAAAGCGGGTGAATATATTCTTGTTTAATAACCCCACCACCACTCATGCATCATTGGTGGGGAATGCCGCAGATTCTACCCATTTGGACATGTAATGTACAGCAACAAGTATATACTTATTGCCGTATGAGCTGACAAAAGGACCCATGAAATCTATCCCCCAAACATCGAATACTTCTACCTCTTGTATCGGATTCATTGCCATCTCATGATGACGGGATATGTTCCCCGTCCTTTGGCATTCATTGTAGCCTTTCACCCATTGATGGGCATCTCTGAACACAGTAGGCCAATAAAACCCAGCCTCCAACACTCTAACTGCTGTTCGGATTCCTCCAAAATATCCTCCATAAGGAGCTGCATGACAAGCCTGCAAAATAGCATATTGTTCTATCTCGGGGACGCACCTCCGGATCATGTTATCTATGCAAATTTTAAACAAATAAGGTTCATCCGAATAGTAATTACGGCTATCATGATAAAATCTTTTCTTTTGTACAGAGGAGAGCTCATAAGGGTCAATGCCGCATGCCAGGTAATTAGCAATGTCTGCATACCATGGCACCTCTCCTACATTTGTGGCCAGTAGATGCTCATCTGGAAAGGTTTCCAGAATATCCTCAGCCTCAGGTGCCTTTTCAGCACCTTCAAGGCGTGATAAATGATCAACGACTTGGTTCTCCGTTCCCTTCCGGTCACGAATTTCCGAGTCAAACTCTTGCAAAAGCAGCACCCAACGAATTAGGCGTGGCTTAGACTCTCTTTTCTCGACCAAGTACCTAATGGCTGCGTGATCAGTGTACACGATCACTTTTGACCCAATCAGGTAGGACCTGAATTTGTCAAATACAAATACTACAGCCAACATTTCTTTTTCTGTTACCGTGTAATTCAGCTGAGCTCTACTCAATGTCCTACTTGTGTAGTAAATTGGGTGCATTACCTTATCTTGTCGCTGGCCCAACGCGGCTCCTACAACATAGTCACTTGCGTCACACATGAGTTCGAATGGTTGCTCCCAGTCGGGGGCAACTATAATCGGTGCAGTGACTAGCTGCTTCTTTAGCTCCTCAAAAGCTACCCTGCAATC